>CM062291.1:443050728-443163277 GCA_031216915.1 Pictodentalium vernedei | reverse complement strand
TTGCGTTATTTTTATCACAACTTGTGCAAATGTATCGCGAAAAGATCGCAATCTCATCGAGAAGGAGAACATTTTTACGATCACAAGAGTTTAAAAGGAGCTCAGTGAAGTAGTTTTCGCCTCTCTGGAATCCGGAAGCTCTTTGGTGTGATTTTCGTGCAGGGCTTAAAATTCGTCTGGCATCACGCGAATCTAACATAATTCTCGCGAAATATTTTCACGCGAATCCATTTAAACCATGATATGAAATCCCCCGTGGGAACCCGGGAAGTAAAAGCCAATGATTGAGGTGGAAATCCTCTAAAATGTGCTACATGGGATATAAATGATTGAAAACCCTTGACTTTATATCCATGTTGCGGTCATGATTAGCCATTGTGCATAATTATGTGACCTTAAACACCCTTAAATAAATAAATGAATAATGATATGAAATTCTGCAAAAACTAGCTGAATGTTGCTGGTGAGATCACAAAATAAGTTGTCAAAATTTCCACCCATGATTTACCACATGCTTCACATTTTCTTGAGTTTGGTATCAAATCAAGTCTTGGCTGCTACAGCAGCCATGACTTGATTTGATACCAAACTCAAGAAATATCAATGGACAGTTTTTCAAAATTATATATTTCATGATAACCCAGGTCGGAACTTCATCATGAATCAACGACATCATACATAAAGTGAATCCAAGCAGTAAATTGACGCGAATCCACTTGGATTCGCGCCAGTGTAGTTTGCCAGAATCATTACGAGAATCGATTCGCGGATTCGCGTGTAATTTTAAGCCCTGTCGTGGTTCCTTTTATTATGCCCCCAACCTCTGAAGGATTCGGGGGTATCTAGTGGAGACCTCCGTCCGTCCGTCGGTCAGTCCGGGCAATAATACGGGACTCATGAGGGTTTTTTTTGCCCGGACATGCATTATGAGCTTATTTATTTATTGGTGTTTATGGTCACATACTTATGCACAATGGCTAATTATGAACGTGACAGTTTTACGGGTGGAGGAAGCCGGAGTACCCGGAGAGAACCGCAGAGCAACGACGAGCAGCTGCCAGCTCCCCAACATCGCAACTCCGCACAGCACAGGCATGGTTAGATCGGTTGAAGACATACACACCATCGACGTGCAGTACGCCTTAGTACACGGCGTCATCGTGCCCCCATGTGGACAATCGGGGTTAAGTGCCTTGCCCAAGGACACAACGCGGGAGTCCGAATCGATCGCTCAGACGGTCACCCATCCGAGGACTAACCGGGCTCGACGTTGCTTAAGCATTATGAGCTTACTTCCAGATTATGAGCTTACGTACAAATATTATGAGGTTAATGTCTAAAATATGAGACTTATGAGGCAAGAATGGGTATGTAGCGATTTTTCGGGGTTTTTGTTAAGGTTTATGGTCAATTAACGGCTGGGATTAGCGTTGCCCCCTCTTCAGGTTTATCTTGGGGGATCTAACCATGTTTATCCACCCTACCTAAAAAAAAAAAACGAATAAACGACTTTTTAGCGATTGTCCGAACGTTTTAAAATGATCGTTTTTTCCGCATAAAATTAAGCCCACAACTCCCGTTTTCAAGAACGTCCGTCCATCCGTCCGTTCGTATAATCGTTTTGGATTGTAATTTCAAAGCCATTGGTCGGATTTGGATCTCCCTTTGTATGCTGATAGACCCGCATGAGGGAACGGATATGCATCAGGAGCGGGTTCCGTCCAATAATATTTCCCAGAGTTATGGCACTTAGAACATTTTTCGTGACCTCTGTTTTGCATTCATTGCATGTTGGATTTGAAAACCGCTGGTTTGATCAAAATTATAATTTTAGGGTTTATTTGGGGATGACTAGACAATGCTTCCTTTCGATTTTGGTCCAGATAACGAATTCAATATGACCACCATGGCGTTATGACACAGTCGGGGGCATATGACACGCTTCCTGTTGCTCTTGATGAAACTGCACCTTCAAGGGGTCTTTGGACAAACTACTCGGTTCATTATCCACCCGGTCTCTTCATGTTTGTTTTATCCCGAAATTCCCAAACTCGGTCGAGTACAAAGTGGTCTACCCCGAAACACACAAAATACAAAACTTTGTTTAATTTTCAGAAATATAAATAAATCTTCAACCGAGAATGGTATGCTTGAAGATGAACGTATTGTCGAACATTAATTCACAACAACCGCACATTGTCGAAAAGAAAGACATTCACAGATGCATATTCCTGTAGAAAACAGGATTTGCAACAATTCTAATGTCAGTAGGGACGCCGACGAGGTTAAATCTGAGATGCATTTAGTCATGACTACCCGGGCTACAGTACAGCCGCCGTGGACTGGTCAGTTTCCATGAGTGGGCAAAATTTCCACGGACGCAATAATATTAGATTCCAAACACTAATTATAGGTATAATCATCTAAAATTTAATTAATGAAGCACCGGGTACAACCCGGTGCTTCATTAATTAAAATTTTGCTGATAATATTTTTTATTATCTGGTAAACGCAATAAACGCATACGTGGACACCACCGCCCACGCTTGGATTACGATAACTCCACGGCGACTCTAATGTGTACAAAATCAGAAGTCAAATAATTTGCTGTAATTAACAGAGATAACGCGAATTTTTCAAATGCATGTAAACGGATTCAGTCCGAATTCATCATAAACATTAATACCATCTCAGTATGCCACCCCATCTGCAACATAATCGTGGGAGTGGGGGAACACTTTATAATCTATTGTGATGAATTGACGGTCTGAGGTTTGCGGTTCGGAGTGTATGTTCAACTGAGACGCGAATATGTGCCAAGAAGACCCTACTCATAGCCTAAAACCCAAATCGCGAAAAGAACAGAACAACTTTTAACGATAACTAGTTCAGTAAATAAACCACTCGTGTACACAGGTACTCGACGCAAGCTGTGAAATCGAAAGAAAAATGATATTTGATAGCATTTTTGAATCGATGCTGATGTGCCCCCATAATGGTATTTAAATATTAACAAGGCACACAACTCGCTTTTCGAAAGCGATAGCACTCATCTTCGTTATACCCCCCTCAAATTTGATTCACATAACGTATCAAGCATACCCGATGTCAGTGGAAAGGGGAATGAATAAGCTTTACAGTGGCGTATTACACGACCGTTGGATGTTCATGGGTTGTTCGTGATAACTGGGAGAAGTCGAAGAAAAGTCCGAAAAACATTTAGTCGGACAAGATACTGTACAGTGGAAAGTGGGTTCCGAGCGACAATTCTTCGATTTATTATAAATAATTCGAGGTTCCATTGTCTATGGAGGGCAGATTCAAATATTAACAGTATACCTTTATCAATTGTCAATCTTGGGTTGACATTTATTCATTTCTGGAGTTCAATTTACCGTTTATACACTTTTTAACCGTAACTTGGATTCATTCGTCAACCCCCCCCCCCCCCCCCTCTGTTTAAAACCATGCCATATGTCTGGAACATCTGTCACCACCTTCACCCATATCATCCTTTGTGCAGAGACATAAGAACCCGGGAATGCAGGTGCAAGTGTATGCACCCAACTTTTCTTCTGAAAAAGTTTAAAGAATAAATAGGGAGGGGTGGAAAGAGAGAGACTAGGGCAACATTATCTTGACCAATATAGTTTACTACCACCGTCAGTGTATCAGACTGGAAAGTGTGAGGGGAGGGGCGTATACATCGCGACTTAACCATTCGAACCCGAGAAGACGCTTTTCCGGTCCTGGACGTTATAATTTCATTAAGTCGGATGGTTGCTAAGTGAACGTGTGGTTAGGTAGACAATCAATATTTTCAATGTGCAGCCCTAAGGTTGAAAATATTTGTTGGTCTACCCCCAAACAATGTATATGGACTCGTCCAACTTCTTCCATTGAACCGAAATGGAAGACACCACCAGCGTTCCAAGGGTTAAATGCAGTCACCTGAAACTTGTATTTCTTTTTCTGGAATGCCATCATTGCAATATATTTTGAATTAGAAGGAAAGGTGGGCATTTTAACTCATTTAAGATGAGATTGAAGATTTCTTCGCATGATTTGTCTCGTCTGTGGCCTATACAGTTAAAACTAAAAGTCCTGTCATGAAATGCGCACAAATAGCACGTTGATCTGCGCGTTAATCTACGCGTTATAACCATAGTAAGGCTATGGAATTCTGTGCATAAGGCCTGTGCAAAAGCAATGTTTCAGCCAATGGACCTCCGGGTAACCCGGAGGTCCATTGGCAGAAACATTGCCTGTGTTTGCTTTGAGTAACCAAGAGAACCTGTCGTGCTTTGGGTGACATTCGATATGGCAATTGCGCGCAATTCCTACGCGCAATTAAGCCTAGATAAGCGCACAGTTCGTGACAGGACTTCTAGTTTTAACTGTAGGTATCACAGAACTAAATATTTTCCCATAGGCCACCATAATAACGTTCAAGCGAAAAAAAACAGTTTTGGCATTCAAATATCATTGTCAAGTATAGCCCTTCAGGCAACTTTTTCTGATCCGAAAACAGGGTGTCATGCAACAAATAAGAGAGAAAAATGACATGAAGGGAAGTACCGGTCACATGCACATATTTTTCAGGGAATTTCCTGTAAAAACACACAAAAAGTAAATTGCATTTTTTAGGTCCAAAAGTCATCAAATCACTCTCTTTTTTATCAGGAATATTCACCAATAATGTAAGATGTCAATAGAATGTTTCAAATGTTTACTGAAACAATATATTTTCCCAAGGCTGTTTATTTTTTATAGATTGCAACATTTCAAGGCAGGTAACACTAATTCAAATTATTCAGTTCAGCGATACCTTTGGAGTCAAGCAAAGTTCTGACGTGACAACCGTTACTTACTCCAAGTTCCTGATTCGACATTCGTTATCAACAGATTTTATCGGTTTATAACGAATATCGTATAAGGAACTGGGAATAAGTAAAGGTTGTCCAATCCCCGAGAACAGTCCCACATTTTTAGCTTCATTCAGCGCGAATGCACGCGTTGTATTTGGGTCGATTTTTGACACAGTTCACGGTGTGTCACATCTTTGAGGAAGATTGAATTGCGTTGGTGAAAAATGGACCTCTGCAAAAATCTGAAATGAAAGTTGGTAATTTTCCTTTATTTGGTTTTGCTTTATTTTCATTTCCGTGCATTGTTTTTAAACTATACAAGCAACGCAATCTATAATATATATATATGTATATATATATATATACTTTCATGCCATCTGCTAAGTGTTTTAGTCACAGTGAAACGAAAACAATCTGACCAGAATGTCCGATCCACTTTTTTTGCAGGTCGCATTGAATACCAGCTTGTCAAAAAATAAGACCGCAGGTAGAAAACATTGAGACCGGTCGCACTAAAATAATATCGCAGGTAGAAAATGAGACCGCAAGTGGCCGCAGGCAAAGTACAGGGTTTAGAGTCCCCAAATGAACACTATCTGGGTAAACCAAGTGTATATCCTAAGTTTGGTACCGATATTTTAAATTTTAACCCTAAAAATTGTACTTTTAATGTATAGCGCGACATCCGACTTGCGATCTAATTTTTCAGCAAATAAGGGCCGAGAGACCGAAAGTAAACTTCTGGTCCCAAAACACCAAATGAACACTATCTGGTGACTTGGGGTATATTCAATGTACATCCGAACTTTGATATTGATATTTTAATTTTAACCCCTAAAATTACACTTTTAACCCTTTACCTAACGTAACAACCAAAACCGACCAGCGTTATTCTCAAAAATCGCCAATTAATTTTCATTATTTTTTCATTTTTTGTCTCAAAAACATAGGTTATGACCCCTCGTTGGAACGAGCTCGTCGAGCTCGTTCCAACGAGGGGTCATAACCTATGTTTTTGAGACAAAAAATGAAAAAAAATAGTTATTCAAGAATTATTTTTGCAAGTGTCGTCTGCTTTTCAGGTTAGGTAAAGGGTTAATGTATAGCGCGACTTCCGATTACGGACTCAGTTTTCGCAAGCATGGACAATGAGACCCGCAAGTAAATTATTAGTCTTGAAAATATAAAATAAACGCGAAAGTATACTATATATATAATTTACACCAAATATGGTGGTAATATCTTGATTTGAACCTCTTATTATTTCAAGTTTAAAGTCTGATTGAAAATCACATTTTTGGTCTCGTTTCTACCAGGCATGAAGACACAGATTAAGCAAAAACCCTTCTCTGAAATGAGCCACTAAAGAGAATGACTTAAAATATACAGGTTACAATTTATCAGCACTCCTCATCTTTTACCTGGGCTGAAGACCGGCAACTATAATACTTGCCAGATTTAGGGACCTTTTCTGCAGTGATTTTTTTTTCTTTTTTAAATTATCAACTCCCCTCATTCTTTACCCGAGCATTGGGGCCGGCAATTATAAAAATTGGCAGGTCTATAATTTTCTTCTACAGTTGATTTTGCTTGTATTTTTATTTATATATTTACCCACATCTTTTACCCAGACTTGGTACTGGCAAGTATAAAACCGGTAGATTTAGATGGGTTTTTTTTTTTTTGGCTGGGGGGGGGGGGGGGGGGGGGGTTGGCAATAGTGCATTTCGACTGTTTTTCTTTTCTCGGCCTCTTTTCACACTGTATTTCGCTACCGCTTTGCCACAGCCTCTTTGGACTTTTACGGTGCATTTCTTTTTTCTCATTACGGTACTCGGATTGTCTGGTTTTATTGCTCCAAATCATGTGGAACTGAATTCCCAGGTCGATTCAATTGACTTGGAAAACAATAAAAAATGGAACCGTATATATACTGGATCCACTAATATGCGGAATTCGTTACTTGACTGGGATTCACCGTGTGCAATGTTAGCAATATTCGTATTGTGTTATGCCACCTCCAAACTTAGAAGTACTTTTTGAAATATAAGATGGGATGTCTGTGCGAATATTTTCCCACAAGTTGCGAAATGTCTGTAGCCTACATTTAAGTATTCTGCCCTGCGTATCTTGTGTGGAGGGGGTAGGTTTCTTTTTCTCAAGTTCTCTAGAAAGGAGATATTAACTCCAAAAATGTAGCTACCACCTCCCTTGCCCAATAAGCTTGAAATTCTTTAAAAAGAATTGTCGAGAACCCCACTGACAATACTTGGAGATGGGCCGGGGCAGTAACTATTAAAATCACCTGCGTTTTGTCACAAGTCGAGTTTCGTACCGGTACGATCCGTCCAAAAAAGCTGATCATTTTTGGAGTGCGTATGTGTGTGTGGGTGTGGCGTGGGGACTGGGGGTGTTGTGTGTTAGAGGGGTGCCTTTTCAAGTGTTTTCGAAGGAAGATATTAATCCCCACAGCCTGGAACCCTGTCCAATATACTTATTTTAAACTAATTCCTTATAAGTGAATCACCAGTCACAAAGCTTTGAGATGTGGTATTCACCACCTTTTAGTGAGAGAGATTCGACTTTGTTCACAGACTGTTTCTTGTTTTTGTTCTAATACGGAGAGATTGCACGATGTGTGCACAAAATGAGAGTGTTTCATGGGCATTTGCTCGCTCGCATGCTTGTGCTCGCACAAAACGTTTTCTTATATTTTACGGACACTGTTTCGGCTCAGAGAGAAAATTTGTTAAATATGGAAACAAAAATGTGCACTTTGCTCATGTTAGACGCGCGTTAGTCCCATAGACATAGTTGTGTGTATTGTAAAGCTACCATTCCACAGTGGCAAATGCATAACAATGTGTTGGTGCCCTGTTTGACCGTGCACCCCCCCCCCCACCACCCCAACTCCCAAGTTCTATATGCTTCCTATATTCCCTGCTTTCACGGAGATTTCGTCACCTCTGCACTCATGTACTATTAGCTGTCAAAAGCCGATGTCGTAGTTTTTTGTCATAAGACTTATGCTCTTAACCCTTTTCCTAACTTGTAAAGCAGACGACACTTGCAGACAAAATTCTTGCATAACAATTTTTTTCATTTTTTGTCTCAAAAACATAGGTTATGACCACTCTTTGGAACGAGCTCGACGAGCTCGTTCCAAAGAGTGGTCATAACCTATGTTTTTGAGGCAAAAAAAATGCAAATATAATGAAAATTAATTGGCATTTTTTTAGAATAGCGCTGGCCGGTTTGGCAGTTACGTTAGGTGAAGGGTTAAAGTCACAAGTCTTATGACCGACATTACGGATACGCCCATGAACTGGGATTTCTAATTGAAAACTAATTTTTAGCTTAACTTGACATAGTCAAGATAAGCTATTGCCATCATGCGTGCGGAAGTCTGTTAGACTGTGAGTCTGTTAGTCTGTGAGTCTGTTCACATTTTTCTTTAGCACGGGCTACACCCCGCAGTTCTTGTCTGATCGTCACGACATTTCATATGCACGTTTGAGGTCATGTCTAGATGAGAACGTCTCCTTTTGGTCGCGATCGGTCAACCGGTATGGCTGCCCGAGCCCAAAACCCGAAAACTATTTGCACAGTCTACAGGTCGTATTTATGAAGGGATTTCATTGTAACTTGATAGGATGCCTCTGTATAATGCCTAGATGAGAACGTCCCCTTTTGGGCATGATCTGTCAAACATGATGGCAGCCCAAGCCCGAAACCCAAAAACTTTTAGCACAGTCTGCAGGTCATGTTTAATATGGAGGTATTTCATTGTAACTTGGTAGGATGACTCCTTATGATGTCTAGATGAGAAATTTCCCATTTGGGCGTGATCTGCCAACCGTGACGACTGCCCGAGCCCAAAACGCGAAACCCTTTAGCACAGTCTACAGGTCATATTTATTGAGGAATTTCATTGTAACTTGGTGGGTTGACTTCATATAATGTCTAGATGAGAAAGTCCCCTTTTGGTCCTGATTGGGCAACTGTGACGGCTACAGGGGCCCGAAGCCCGACAACCTTTAGCACAGTATACAGGTCATATTTATGAAGGGACTTTATTGTAACTTGGTAGGATGACTCCAAATAATGTCTAGATGAGAACGTCCCATTTTGATCGCGATCATTCAGCCTTGATGGGTGCCCGAGCCCAAAAACCTTTAACATAGGCAAAAGGTCATATTTATGGAAGGATTTCACTGTAACCTGTTAGGTTGGCTCCATGTAAACCTAGATGATGACATCCCCTTTTGGTCGTGATTGGCCAACTGTGATGGCTACAGGTGCCCGAAGCCCGAAAACCTTGAGCACAGTCTACAGGTCATATTTATAAAGGGATTTCAGTGTAACTTCGTAGGATCACTCCAGATGATGCCCAGATGAGATTGTCCCCTTTGGCTACGATCATTCAACCATGAGCCCGAAGCCCGAAAACCTTTACCACAGTCTACAGGTCATATTTATGAAGGGATTTCATTGTAACCTGGTAGGTTGACTTCATATAATGTTTAAATGAGCACGTCCCCTTTTGGACACGATTGGGCAACTGTGACGGCTACGATCATTCAACCATGAGCCCGAAGCCCGAAAATCTTTAGAATAGTCTGCAGGTCATACTTATGAAGGGATTTCATTGTAGCTTGGTAGGATGACTCCAAATAATGTCTAGATGAGAACATTCCCTTTTGGTCGCGATCATTCAGCCTTTATAGCTGCCCGAGCCCAAAGACCTTTAGAATAGTCTATAGGTCGTATTTATGGAAGGATTTCATTGTAACTTGTTAGTTTGACTCCATATAATACCTAGATGATGACATCCCCTTTTGGTCGTGATTGGTCAACTGTGATGGCTACAGGTGCCCGAAGCCCGAAAAACTTGCGCACAGTCTACAGGTCATATTTATGAAGGGATTTCATTGTAACTTCGTAGGATCACTCCAGGTGATGCCCAGATGAGAATGTCCCCTTTTGCTTGCGATCATTCAACCATTATGGCTGCCCGAGCCCGAAGGCCGAATACCTTTAACACAGTCTTCAGTTCATATTTATGAAGGGATTTCATTGTAACTTGACTTCATATAATGTCTAGATGAGAACGGCCCCTTTTGGACACGATTGGGCAACTGTGACAGCTACAGGGGCCCGAAGCCCGAAAACCTGTACCACAGTCTACAGGTGATATTTATGAAGGGATTTCATTGTACCTTGGTAGGATGACTCCAAATAATGTCTAGATGAGAAGGTCCTCTTTTGGTCGCGATCATTCAGCCTTGATAGCTGTCCGAGCCCAAAAACCTTTAGCATAGTCTATAGGTCGTATTTATGGAAGGATTTCATTGTAATTTGTTAGGTTGACTCCATATAATGCCTAGATGATGACATCCCCTTTTGGTCGTGATTGGTTAACTGTGATGGCTACATGTGCCCAAAGCCCGAAAATCTTGAGCACAGTCTACAGGTCATATTTATGAAGGGATTTCATTGTAACTTCGTAGGATCACTCCAGATGATGCCCAGATGAGAATGTCTCCTTTTGGTTGCGATCATTCAACCATGATGGCTGCCCGAGACCAAAGCCCAAAAACCTTTAGCACAGTCTACATGTCATATTTCTGAAGGGATTTCATTGTAATTTGGTAGGTTGACTTCATATAATGTCTAGATGAGAACGCAATTTGGGAAACTGACAACTACAGGGACCCGAAGCTCGAAAACCTTTAGCACAGTCTACATGTCATATTTCTGAAGGGATTTCATTGTAATTTGGTAGGTTGACTTCATATAATGTGTAGATGAGAACGTCCCCTTTGGATGCAATTTGGGAAACTGACAGCTGCAGGGACCCGAAGCTCGAAAACTTTTAGCACAGTCTACAGGCCATATTTATGAAGGGATTTCAATGTAACTTGATAACATGACTCGTTTTGGAATAATTTCACTGTAACTTGGTACCTTTTGTTGATATCCGTTAACTGTGAGGGCCACATACATTCATTGTGAGGCCATATTAACCCACCCCTCAGCTCTTTAGTACAGTGTACACCTCAAATTATTTTTATCAAAAACATATCATATAGGGAACAGAAATGAGCATATTCCCAATTATCACAATTCTTGTCTTATTTCATAATCCTTTCATAAACATTGAACATTATCCTTTTCATCAAACACAACACGCAAGTTAAGCTACAGTGTCATTGACACTTTCATTAAAAATTGCGAATAAGCGTAGGTTGGGAAATAAAGTTTCAGTTAATGAACCTCATGGTTCAAACGGGGTCCATCGAGTCAGGCAAAGGTTTTACTGTAAGCTCTGCTTTTATTTCATATGATATTTAACATAACTTGCGATTTACAGTGGTCCGAAACCCAATGAACGTATGTTACCGTGTTTAATCATCCTCGTTGTATGCTGAATTGAATTTGACAATATGCATTTCTCTTTCCAGGTTGTCCATACGGAAGCCTACGATCCGAGAAGTGGTGTAAGAAGATGATGAGTGGTGACTGCAAACAATACTGCGATCCAAGTCTAGTATCGTCAAAGACAGACATTGGCATTAACTGCTGTAGTCATTGCATCAAAGATTGCGATGGCCTCGTACCCATAAACCCACTGTTATAAGTAACCACTCTGTTCCACACACACAATATTTACACATGCATTGCTTTAAAAAATACCCATAAATGTCAACAACCAACAATCAACATTGAAATTTCACCATATGCATTACATATGCACACCATCGACGGGGATGGCCTCCCTAGTTGCCTTGTCGCGACATGCTACCTCGTTTTGAAACATAAAGAATGCACATTTGGAAAAAATAGACTTTAAATGTTTTTTGCAAACATTTTCAACGTCTGTGGAAGGCTGGATATTGTCCCATGACGTTGCTCATCAGATTTGGGTTAGATTGGAGGCTCTATCTGCAACCGATTTGCATCTTTTTTGTGTAACTTTGAAAACATTCGCAGATTGGATATTCCGCCTAGCAATATCTAAAAATGATAAGAGAAACAAAACAAATTCCTAAAAGTGAACCAGAATGAAGCGCGCTTAAAAACTTTACTTACTTCAAACATTGTTATTGATTCTGGGACCGACCTGGGCATGCGCCAGTGCGTATTTGGCTCTGAAACATCAGGACCTGGCTCTTAAATCTCAGAAATAGGCTTCTCAGTTGGCGCGTTACTTCTCAGATCATATTTTGATATTCTTTCGGTGGATAATCGAGAGAGACACTCTTATATGTATTATATATATGATTATCATTTATCATTGTTGTAGAGTGCTTAAGTTAATACTTCAAGTCTTAATTACCAAGCATCAATCTTCACTGTGGTTTCTGATCAAGTCTTGGCTGCCTAAATAGGCAGCCAAGACTTGATCAGAAACCACAGTGAAGATTAATGTTTGCTATAGAGTACTAAATGAAAATGATGAGAGCTATTACATACTTGCAGTGTGTGTTACAAACAGCAGTGTGACTCCATAAAGTGAAATCTGGCGCATGAATTGAAAAAATAGGCTCCGAGGCTAGAGCGTATTTTAAATAGTCCTGAACGGTCCCTGTTCATTGGTGTATAGTTTGACTATCTCACGCTTAATAGTTGGGTAGTTGTATATCCATCAGCTGACTTTTGGATATTTTACATCCATTGAACTATCTAACAACAAAAAAGCTGTTAAGTAGGATAAATAACTCGTTGATGTCAGATAGGCGAGCTTAATCAACATCCACTCGTTATTTATCCTATACTTAGGCCAACTATCTTTCTCAAAGAAAACGATTGACTGTCAGGGTGGATTTTCAACCTCGCAGGTTTGTCTTCGTAATAAACCGCTCACATTATGCTGTACGATATTCCGATAATGGGTTAAAACTTAACACTTTTACTGCCACGTCCACTTTAGCCAATTATGGAGGACCTCTATGTACGCCTGTTTGCAAGGAAATGTAATCAAATTGATGACAAACGTGAAGCTCTATCATCTGATTAATTGTTGGAAAGGGCTCTCTGAGCCCTTTCCAACAATTAATCCAATTTTAGGCTTGATCTGCGCATATCAGAACGTACAGATAATCAGCATAAAATAGGTGACAATAGTCCTTGACCTCCTTTTGTAAAGTTATGCCTTCACATTTCTGTGCAATTTAGCCATAAAGAGTACTCAGGACAGAGGCATCGGAACCAAGGGGGCACAGGGGATACGTGCCCCTCCACTTTTTCCACAGATATGTTGCGCGGTTACACACCGATTTAAAATGTGAATCCTAGAATCCTAGCCTTCGGGTTGGAAGATGATTGAAGTAGACGAAATGGACAAGGCAGTGACCATACTGCGACATGCTCATCTAAACGAGAGACTGTAGTACGTCATTGCACATTTACTGATATACGACTGTAATTTTTCTCCAACTGGGCCGAACTATGGTAGCCTTGAAAAGTCGTGCCCCGCCACTAGTCCACTTTTATCGAGATTCCTCCGACTTTGATTCAGGGTGCTGCATTTTCCATTAATAGAAACCCCCGGACCTTTACCCGTGGGGGTACATGTTCTTAACCCAACACGAGGTGAAATGAAGTGGAGGAAGCCATATTTTTCTGTTGTTATTGAAAAGAGGTGGATGGATAAAATAGTTTTCTGCCGCGGCCAATCAACAGAAAACTATGTCGTCGTCGTCCTCCACCACCCTTCAATTTGGCCTGGATACGTCCCTGTTAGAAACGTCACTACAAGAAAATTTCAGTACTTCAGTACTGTAAAGTACGATATGATGTTACTTATCTTCTTTATTTCTTTCACGCGATTTTTATCACCATTTACGCCATGAAGTCTTGAGTTTTGTGTTTTTTTCACTCATTTTTGTATCATTTTATATATGTAGACTAGACGCAGATCATAAATGTTGTGTACAATTATTATGTCATTTTAAAATTGCCGTAAAACTTCAATTGTTATCAAAATTAATTCATCTCTCTCATCGGTCAAACTGTTCGAAATAATCTTCGTGGTAAAGAAATAAATATTATTACCCAGACAAAATGTCCATGGACCATAATGCCCATGAACAAAATGTCCAGGTACATAATGTTCACGGGCATTATATCCATGACCATTTTGTCGAGTCAAATAGACCGAAAAGCTTTCAACACATTAGTCTTTTTTTTTTAAATTCTAATACAATTAAGTCATGACTAATTCAGCGGCCACGTCTTGAACTGATATAAACAGAAAGGTACCTAGAGGCATTCAACACAAGCAGTGGCGTAGCAATTTTTTTGTCTCGAATTTCTCAATTCTTTTCCGGGGCAGCCCCCCCCCCCCCCCTCGCAGCGAGAGAAGGTAACCCCCATTGTGCTCATCCCCCATCTCACCGCTACGTGACTCGGATGAGCATCCTATTCTGTATGTCCCCTAGTAGTTCAGCGATCTGAACATAGCAGCTACCCCCTAAGTAAGGGGGGAGGGGGTAGCCACTACGTTCAGATCGCCGAACAAGCCCCCCCCCCACCCTAGATATTACTCTTGCCCCCTAACTTTGATATCCTGGCAACGCGCCTGAACACAAGACACGACTCGAGCGTCACGACCAATGCAAAAAATCATACTTGATGATTTGACAGTTTTGACGCAATGTAGTGTTCGTTTAATCTGATCCTTGCTGCGAAATAAACATAAATACCGTTTACATGGGATCAATGTGCAAATAGATGTTATTTATTTATTTATTTATTTATTTATTTATTTAATTAACGAAACTTTTGACAACTAGGGTCATTTGTGTCGGTTTTACGGGTGGGGGAGTCGAAGTACTTGGAGGGAAGCACCGGTAAGCAACCGTCAGACTCCCCAACGTATTCACTGTGAAGCAATCACGACTTGATCCGATGAAAAATTGTGTAGAGTCTGGCATCAAGAAATCTTTGTTAGCGGGGTTACTCCTATTATTTAAATCATGTTTATTTAATTAACAATAGGCAAAATAATACCTTTATTTGGAAACAGGCTATTTTTGTATTATTATGAAAACTGGCCTGAAGCAGGCAAAAAGTTAATTTTAATTTTGTCGCAAGTAATCTGATGTTCCACCCTGCTTTCAGGACTCAATCATGTTAATTACTGTCTCTGTTCAACGGTGAGGCACAGATTACAGGTAAATGGCGAGTCTACGGTGGAATTCGTGAAGAAAGAATGGTACATTCAACTTCACTGCATAGTTCGTTATGCTGTTTCTAATGTGTGACAGATGTAATGCAGACTGGGAATACTGATGATCCGAACTTTCGTTCGGTAGGGGGTAATCACCACTGTGATATATTTTTAGTCATGCAAACTACCGATGAGGAAGATTGAATGTTTAGTATAAGGTATCTGATGTTGTATTTAAACACTTAATATTTATATATATTACTAGTCATCTCAGTCCGTTTGCTTATATTTTAAGACTAAAATTTTCCTCTTTCACAGATTTGTCGTTTTTTCATTGTAATTAAACATCCATATTCACAGAACATATTTTTCGTGTTCAATTAATTTGTTAGTATCAGTATTGGAGACAAAGGTTTCCCAATAGTCATTGACACGCCGAAGTTTGACGCAGACAATGCTGCTGCCCTCGTAAGATTATTGCGTTATTATGAAGTTGACATTTTACAATGGTCACGGTTTGTCCTGGTTTTACCTCAAGCTGCTGTTCTTCAGATGTACTGTTTTTCTTACTCGGCATTACAAAAACGGATGGACAATTTCGCCCTGATCGTGATCCGGTCGAAGTTCTCGTTTCGGTTTCTTATTCACTGCGGAATATCACCTGACAAAGGAGAAATGAAAGTATATTGGATCGCAGATGATATGTTCATTTATTGTCCTTGACACGGTCCCGAGTTTGCAATATTTTATTTATGAAATCAGGATCCACGGATGGAAGTGAATGGAGACCTAATCGCGATATGGTCGAGAAAGATACAATATTAGTGATCACATAACATTGTACTGTATGGGCGACGCGCTAACGTTTACTTCGTTTATTATAGCTGTATGAATAATATTGGGGAATCAACACGGCATTTGAGATTAGAGCAGACAAGGCTGTAATTGAGTGTCGAAGACACCACCACCTTGGTTGGGGGCAGGGGTGGGTCAGTGGTTAGAGACTGGATTTCAAACCGAAATGTCCAGAGTTCGACCCTGACCATCAGTAACCGCGTTGTGCTCTTTGGCAAGACTCTTCATATCGATAGCCCACGACTGCTTCATTCCGAATGCCCACGTGGAGGCAGAGTTACGATGGTGCACTAGCCTTCAACCGCTGCTGTGCTGCGTTTGAATGTTGTGGAACCCGAGAGCTGCTCATCCCTCCTCTGTTGTCAAATTTTCGCTACTCTTTTCTCTTCTCAAATGACTCTAATGAAATTATCCAACTGGGTAGTTTTGCCCAGTTGCATCATTTGGTTAACCGTCGTTGGAGCAGAGATAATTGGAGCCAGAAGTCTATCAGTACTAATGATAATTCTGTTTGCCGAGAATTATTTGAAACTAGTTTGGTTAACTCTTTACCTAACATGAAAAGCAGACGACACTTACAAAAAAAATCTTGAATAACTAACTTTTTCATTTTTTGTCTCAAAAACGTATGTTACGAAACCCTCATTGGGACGAGCTCGTTCCATAGAGGGATCATAACCTATGTTTTAGCCGTTACGTTGGGTAAAGGGTTTATATTCGTTAGAACTCAAACGATATCGGGAAAAACGATGTCGTAAAATCTGTCACCGGTTCAGTGTTTGATGTTTGAATGTCCCGTGGGTGCACTCCAGTGATGAATACACTGCTGTTACACCTGTCATGGAAACTGTTGACACCATACCATGGCTGACAAGTTTCGTCATTGGAAGAGATTTTACAGGAAAGGTAGCTCCCCTTAATTGTTTTAAGTTATCGGTAAATTTAAAACTAAGGGTGTGGGAACTTCATATAAAAATTGAAATTTCTAAATGTTAGCTAAGTTGGAACCTCGGGGACTTCTTTCGTGCATCCATTACACAACGAATGTGCTCTTGTCTTCAGCTCCTATGCAGCAGTATAAAAATACAGAAATTGTCTTTTACAATTTTTTGCCAATCAGTTTGAGCGGTTGACCAGCATTCTCTGTTTAAACCCATTTAAAATAAGAAGGGAGAGCGGTGGCCCAGTGGTAGATTGGTGGACTTCTATGCTAGAGGTCCCGAGTTCGATCCCCGGCCGGGAGGAACCGCGTTATGTCCTTGGGCAAAGCACTTTATCTCGGTTGCCTACATGGGGTCACGACTGCGCCGTGTACTTAGGCGTACTGTACATCGATGGTGCACATGTCTTCAGCCGCCGTAACACTGCTTGAGCGGAGCTTGAACAGAGTTAGAATGTTGAGGAGCTGACAGTTGCTCGGTGGTTCTCTCCGGGTACTCCGGCTTCCTTCACCCGTAAAACTGTCACGGTCACGATTAGCCATTGTGCATAAGTATGTGACCTTAAACACCAATAAATAAAAATGAAAGTGTCAATGACACTGTAGCTTAGCTTGTCTGTGTTGTGTTTGATGAAAAGGAAAATGTTCAATGTTTATAAAAAGATTATGAAATAAGACAAGAATTGTGATAACTGGGAATATCTTCATTTCTGTTCCCTGTATGCTATGTTTTCAATAAAAACAATATGAGGTGTAGACGATACTAAAGAATTGAGGGGTGGGTTAATGTGTTCCTCACAGGTAGTGTATGTGGCCATCACAGTTAATGTATGTCAACAAAAGTTACCAAGTCACAGTGAAATTATCCCAAAACTAGTCATCCTGTCAAGTTACAATGAAATCCCTTCATAAATACGGCCTGTGGACTGTACTAAAGGTTTTCGGGCTTCGAGCCTGTGTAGCCATCACAGTTTACCGATCACAATCAAAAGCAGATGTCCTCATCTAGACATTATACTGAGTCATCCTACCAATTTACAATGAAATCCTTTCATAAATACGACCTGTAGTCTGTGCTAAAGTTTTTCGGGTTTTGGGCTCGTACAGACGCCATGGTTGATGAACACGACCAAAAGGGGACGTTCTCATCTGGGCATTATCTGGAGTAATTCTACCAAGTTACAATGAAATCCCTTCATAAATATGACCTGTTGACTGTGCTAAAGGTTTTCGGGCTTCGGGCCCCTGCAGCCGTCACAGTTGACAAATCGCGACCAAAGGGAGACGTTCTCATCTAGACATTATATGAAGTCATCCTACCGAGTTACAATGCAATCCCTTCATAACTATGACCTGTAGACTGTGCTAAAGGTTTTCGGATTTTGGGCTCGGGCCGTCGTCGCGGATGACAGATCGCTACCAAATGGGGAAGTTCTCATCCAGACATCATACAGAGTGATTCTACCAAGTTACAATGAAATCCTTCCATATTAAATATGACCTGCAGTCTGTATTAAAAGCTTTTGGGTTTCGAGCTTGGGCAGCCGTCACGGTTGACAGATCATCACCAAAAGGGGACGTTCTCATCTAGATATTATATAGAGGCACCCTACCAAGTTACAATGAAATCCCTTCATAACTACAATTTGTAAACTGTGCTAAAGGTTTTCGGGTTTTGGGCTCGGGCTGCCATCACGGTTAACCGATCGCAACCAAAAGGGGACTCTCTCATCTAGACATGACCCCAAACCTGCATATGGAATTTCGTGACGATCGGACAAGAACTATGGGGTGTAGCCTGTGCTAAAGGAATGTAAGACCACTTTCACATAGCCGCCGTCAAGATTTTCGTGCTGGACAATCGCTTAAAAGTGAAGCGTGGCGGGCTGAGGCACCCTACAAAACCTTGCACAGGGACGGCTTATTTCCCAAACAGGTCTAGTTTGGCTATTTCAGACTGTTGTGTGACCTTGACCTCCAACTAAATTCTATATGACTGCACAAGGTCCGATTCAAGAAATCAGCAGATTATTTTTGTTATATCACCAGTAATAGCCATTATTTACTAAACGCACACCATCACAAAATAAACTTATGGTCCAATATAGTCATTTAGCCGCCGAGGGTATACGATCACCCCGGATGTCACCCTTTACTCCCAAACGAGACCCCAGTAGGGAACAATTACCCAAACCAGACACAACAATTGTTGTCACATGCTCGGCCCCGAGAAGCCGTTGATCAAATAGATCTCTCTCTCTCTCTCTCTCTCTCTCTCTCTCTCTCTCTCTCTCTCTCTCTCTCTCTCTCTCTCTCTCTCTCTGGACGGTTTTACCGTAACTGTGGAGACATCAGCCTCAGACCTGCACTGTGGGGACCAAAAAATTGATTGTTGTGAGCTTTTTCAATGAATTAACACCGGATTAGGTTATATTTGATCATAATTAACCTTATGTAACCAAAAGAAGTTGTATTTAACCACTTTTGGAAAAGTGAGAGAAAAGTGAGAGAAACGTTGCGCGGACATCTGAGAGAAGCGCTGTGGGGATATCTGAGAAAAGCGCTGTGGGGACATTTGTTAATAATTACCGAGGCAATAGTATTTGGTCACCTTACACACTATACGTGTTTAATTAGTACCCACCAACAAGGAAACAAACAAGATGGCAGGGGTGGTCTGGCCCCTCCCAACCAGCACGGGGAATTTTTCGGTAAACAGTGAGAGAAACACTGTGGGGACATCTGAGAGAAGCACTGCGGTGACATTTGTTGATAATTACCGAGACAACAGAATTTGATTACCGTACACACTATAAGTGTATACTTAAGTCCCGACGCCCACCCATAAACGCGCAAACAATACGACAGGGACGGCCTGACCCCACCCAACCCGTACGGGGAATTTTTCGGTAAAAAAGTCCACTTCCAATGCATGTAGACATTTACCTGGAAAGGTTTTCAGAAAAGAAGAACCGCGATGATTCAATCTAAAATTTGTGCCATTTATGTGATTTTAAGCCCTTTCGGACGAAAATATGTCGACTAATTCTGAGCTATCATGCACAATTGGGCTGAGGAGCCCTCAACTATGGGTGACCCACACCCAAAATGGATCGACCCATCCTCAGTACTGGGTCGGTCAGTTCCTAACCCTAGGCGGCCCTACCCTCAAAACAGGATGACTGACAGTCAGCAATAGGCTAGTTCACACTCAGAGTCTTCGACCATGAGCCGGCTCATCTCAAGACTAGGCCGACTATCCCTCATGGACAGGCCACTAACACGCCCCTCTCCCTAATCCTCAACTATTGGCTATCTAACACCCAGTCAAAATGAAACTGGAGTTCACATCGACCAACAAATTTGAGGTCGCCAGACCCGCGTATGGCCAAGTAATGGCAAAGGTCCGATACACTAGAGTGGTAAGATCTCCGAACGAAACGTCGTCTGTAATGTTACCTGAGAATTTTCTTTTGAATGGGGCACTGGACTATCTGGAAATCTCCAAGACTCCCGTTAGGCCAGTACGCCCCTGTAAGATAGGGTGTGGTGGGACAGTGAGGTAATTCCCCCACCCTCAGCAAAAAAAAAAACAAATGGTCGAAGATTTTCTGATTTGCTTTTTTTCTAGAAATTTCCAAAAACTTGGTATGTAGGGTTTGGCTTTACATGTTAGTTGTACTGGTGAGTCTGAACATTTCATTTTGACCTCTCCACCAAAACACAAACACACACAAAACACATAAACAATTCTTGATCCCCTACCCCACCCCCACCCCTGCGCCACTCAGTTTCAATAACTGCTAAGTGGCAATTTCGGATTTTATGTATCCACCACATACCGTAAAACAAGCAACAACCACAAACTGAAGATTCCAGAAAAACTCGTCAATCAATCCCAAAAAGGAAATAAAATAGGATATAAAATGAACAAATTAAATATTGAGCAAACCTTGTAGGCTGGAGTAGAGTTACACCCGTGCTCTTCCTGATATATGTAACGGCAAGCAAAGTTCAAATCACAGTTTTAATAACTACATATGCTCTACTAAGTAGTCTGTGTGAAACACACAGACTATTGTTTTTGCACGGTTTCTTTTTCTTTTTTTTTCTTTTTTTTTAATCTTCTTCTTCTTCTTCTTATAATTCCTGTCTTCTGTCTTCTAACCACTTTTTGTCCGCAAGATAACTCGAAAACGAATTGCCCGATCTCGTTGATTTTTGGCATACTTACAGAGAGTCACAAGTTCTCGGCACCTAATATTTTTCAGATTCCCGGGGCTTTAGCGTTCTCCGTGGGGGTGTTTTGAAAGTGGGTCACGCCCAAATCTCGGGCGTGGTATGACCTACGGACCTGGGACCAACACCAAATGAGTCGACACTCGATGGAGGTTCAAAATATGGGTCACGGTCACGGAGGTCATCTAGGGGTCATTGAGTGCATTTTTTCAGAATTGCTGGAAATCACATTGTTTGGCCCCCTAAAGTATTCTTGACGTACACACATGCATTTTGACGTAAAAAAGTGGGCGTGGCCAAAATTTTTGAAAGTGGGTCACGCCCATATCTCAGGCGTGGTATGACGTATGGACCTGGGACCAACACCAAATGAGTCGACACTTGGTGGAGATTCAAAATATGGGTAAAGGTCACGGAGGTCACCTAGGGGTCATTGAGTGCATTTTTCAGAATTGCTGAAAATCACATTTTTTGACCCCCCTCCCTGAAGTATTCCTGATGTACACACATGCATTTTGACGTAAAATAAGTGGGCGTGGCCAAAATTTTTGAAAGTGGGTCACGCCCATATCTCAGACGTGGTATGACGTATGGACCTGGGACCAATACTAAATGAGTCGACACTTGATGGAGATTCAAAATATGGGTCAAGGTCACGGAGGTCCTCTAGGGGTCATTAAGTGCATTTTTCATAATTGCTGGAAATCACATTTTTTGATCCCCAAAGCATTCCTGAGGTTCATACATGCATTTTTACGTTTAAAAAAGTGGGCGTGGCCAAAAATTTTGAAAGTGGGTCACGTTCATATCTCAAGCATGGTATGATGAATGGACCTGGGACTAACACCAAATGAGTCGACACTTGACGGAGATTCAAAATATGGGTCAGGGTCCAGGGGGTCACCTATGGGTCATTAAGTGCATTTTTCATAATTGCTGGAAATCACATTTTTTCACCACCCCCCCCCCCCCCAAAGCATTCCTGAGGTCCATACATGCATTTTTACGTTAAAAAAGTGGGCGTGGCCAACATTTTTGAAAGTGGGTCATGCTCATATCTCAATCGTGGTATGATGAATGGACTTGGAGCTAACAACAAATGAGTCGACACTTGATGGAGATTCAAAATATGGGCCAAGGTCATGGAGGTCACCTAGGGATCCGCCTGAAAGAGGTCACCAAAGTCATCAAGTGCATATTATTCAGAAATACTGGGAAATGCATTTTATTACACCTTAATGCATTTCTAAAGTTTATGAACGTATTTCATCACTCAAATTAGTGGGCAGAGCCAAAAATGTCCATTTCTGATTCGAGTATCGAACCCTTTGAATGCTGGTCACATATATGCCTTTTCTGGTTTCTTATAACTAATTGTTCTGATTCCAGTATGAACATCGGTAAATACTATTAACGAAAATCCATTTCTGATTTGTTTAAAAATATTTTACTCCTGAAAAAATAAGCCTCTCCATAAATTATCTTTCTGTATAGTTTTTTGTTGATACTTTAACCATTTTCACACAGACTTGAATTTACTGGGTGCAGTAAATTCTGTTTCTCTAGTTTTATCAATTGACTTTCCCAGGGAAGGTGGAAAGAATAGAAAGCATGCAGTCCCACCCTATATACTCCCCCTGTCTTCAAGTTTTGCTGCAATCGGCCAAGTAATCAGTAAAAATTTCGAAATTTTGAAAATCTAAGGGTTGGGAGCATCAAACAAAGGGGTATGACTAATCACAGAAATGGACAAAAACCGGCCGAAATGGAACCGAAATGGGACCGAAACGGACCTCTGTTATATGACAAAGACAGGATTTTGGGAGTTATTACGGTTTATTTCTTGTCCGACAGGAAGGAATAGCAGCCAGTGGCCAGCTGTACCATGTATTAGCGGTCAGACTGAGGTGGAACCGACACCATCAATTGTCCAAAAGACACTTAACCATTCTAGGTGGGTAAATAATATAACAATGGCATGATTATATGATTATGAGGGGGGGGGGCGGAACGGTTGACTAACAGCCCGAGGCGGAATTGAAGGACGTTATTAAGCCAGACGGTTAATAATCATTCGGGGGGGGGGGGGGGGGGGTTGGGGGGGGGGGGCTAGAGTTAATAAACCGTGCACACGGCAACATCCTCTTATTACATCCAGTACGTCGCAGTTGGGCGTTATGGAGTTCTGCCGGACTGGAAGAATCACGTTATTGGACTTGAAACTCCCTGCAAGGTGTCAATAATTACTAATATAACAAACCGAATGGCCACTCATGGGAGTAATGGGGGCTCTACGGGTTTCATACAGATACGTAAAAGTGATCCAGATTTAGTGAGAAACATCGGTGAAATGGACATGGGTCACATATGCTCAAAGAAAAGAAACAAGGGTTACACATGATGAAAATAAAGACGCTAAAATACTTTCACATTTCAACATTTTGCCTCATCTTGTATCTCAAATATACAGCACTAAAAATAGCTATTTATTATTAGTTATTTATTAGGGTTTAATGACACTTTCGATAGCCCGGATCACCTCATTTTGTACAGTTATATGTGCAGAGGAGGCCGAAGTACCCGGAAGGAACCACCGAGCCACGGCGAGCAACTACCAAACTCCCCAACGTACTAATTCAACACAAGCAGGGTTAGCATTGGTTGAGTAAAAGTGCACACTCGACGTGCTGTTCGCCTGAGTACACAGCGTCACTGTGCCCCTGCAAGGGCAATCAACTTGCCCAAGGACACAACGCAATTGTCCCTACAAAACAGTCAACTTAACATTTTTCTCAGTTTGGAGAGTGATATGGTTAACGGCTAAAAGCGATAAGACAAAAAAAGAAGAAATACGAAAAGAAAAAGAGGAAGAAGACGAAAGATGGTGGCCAAATATGGGATCATTTTTTTATCTACGGGTTTCATCGTTCGAAAGCCAATACCGAAATTTTTAGTCCGATGCTGATGGGATTCGCAGAGGCAGTTCAATTTCGTCAATGCGTTCCTATATTAATTTCCTCTCCAACAAACGCATCCAGTGGAAATAAAGTATCGGATCCTAGATTCGTTGCCGTAACCGCAAACACGGGCGCCTAGCTTCACTTACAAGCCACGCAGCATGACATTGTGCTAGTTTTTAATTTGACTCCCAAAAGTTCTCAGATTCGCTCTCAGGGCCTCGATCTTTTCTTTAAAACATTTCCGGCGGAGGTTACCGGATCAGGAGCTAGGATTCTCAGACAAGGGCCTGGACAATATCCTTTGAAACGACGTGACATGCTATAGGTATGTCCCGAGTGACGAGTGGGGTGAGTCTCAGCGAGGGTGTCTCACTCCTAAGAGTGGAATATGGGGAGGGGGCTTCTCCGGTTTTTTTTTTTTTTTTTTGGAAAATAAAGAGTGATTCTGGCCACTTAAAACCAAATATTATTTCGTAAAAACGAAATAAATAAGTTGCCACGTGAGATGAAAGGGGATGCAAATATTTGTCCGAAAACGCTAGATTCCGTCTATCAGGATAAAGGCCAAAAGCTGGCACATATTTTCCAGTGTTTGGCGCTTTTGCACTAAGCTCACGTGTCTGAATGTTGAGAGTCCTATATACCACCTGTTTGAGGTTTTATTATTATTGCGTACCACCCCTCACACCCCCCCCCCCCCCCACCACCTCCACTCAGAACAACCACAGGAGCTTAGAACTATGTCCCAAATCCCATCTCCATGCTTACCTCACTCAAATATTATATATATCCGCATATAATATAGAAGGCGGTAAGTATGGGGAGGGGTTCTAGAACATAGTTCCAAGCTCCCGTGGAACAACTTTTCTAAATGTGCTACCTCCACATGGATTGTTCTTAATTCTGTAGGAATAAATTTGCCTGGAAATGGACAAATATCTACGTAAACTTATTGAAGAAAAATAAGACACGTTATCAGCCCCGTAGAGATAGGTCAGCAATGAGACGAAATGTGACACCAGGTCTGCTACAAAAGACTAAAATAAAGGCTCAGTCGGGTACGGACGTAAACTTGAAAAAAGTTAGTCCTTTCGTTTATCCATGTTCACGTTCTCAAAAAATGCTGAAATGCCATTATTCGGTAAACGGTTTTGTTTCTAAGAGAACGTTCATTTGGTCTTGTCAAACACGACCGAGCGCTTCGCCGTGGGAGGTGTTTCACAAGTTCGCTGCAATTCGAAATTTTAAGTTACGTTCTCAAAGAGGAAATTAAAATTTAACAATTTCGTCGGGCTCCCACATATTCTTGGAAAGTGTGACTAATTTATAGAGTAAAGTATAAAAAAGTTGTTCTGATCACCACCCTCCCTCGTCTGGTTTAAATTGATAATCTGAAAAGGTCCGAGCGACAGGTATCCGGACAAAATACCCTCGGACAAAATACCCTTAGGACATAATATCCTCAATGGGTAGGACAAAATACTCTCGGACAAAATACCCTCAGACCAAATGTATATAAAGTTGGATTTAAGGTGTTGGGGGGGGGGGGGGGGGGGGTAATTGCATCTAAGTCACTAGCCTTAGTTTTGTTTGAAATAACAAGTACCAATATTTTTAATTTAAATTTTTTTATTAACCCTTTACCTAACGTAACAGCCAAAACCGGTCAGTGCTATTCTCAAAAATCGCCAATTAATTTTCACTGCTTTTTCATTTTTTGTCTCAAAAACATAGGTTATGACCCCTCGTTGGAACGAGCTCGTCGAGCTCGTTCCAACGAGGGGTCATAACCTATGTTGTTGAGACAAAAAAAATTAGTTATTCAAGAATTATTTTTGCAAGTGTCGTCTGCTTTTCAGGTTAGGTAAAGGGTTAAACTAAATAGATATGAAGCACAATACCAATGGCAGATGGCAATTGAATATATACGTTTGGTCTGAGGGTATTTTGTCCGAGGGTATTTTGTCCTACCCATTGAGGGTATTATGTCCTAAGGGTATTTTTTCTAAGGTATTATGTCCTAAGGGTATTTTGTCCGAGGGTATTTTATCCTACAATCGAGCGACAATGGACATCAATGAGCGATGTTTTCTTGTATCAGACTCAAGAAGCAAATTGTAATATGTTTGTATCAATAACGTCTCCACAGAAGTGGCATTCATCACGAAGTCCTTGAAATAATTTCATCCAGAAATCTACACACTCTTTTCGGAGAGTTACTCACCACTTCTCTATCCGCTGATTATGGACACTGGTTCCCTTTATATGAGCTGTCGTTGCTAACTCATCATTCTGCCTATTTCTCACCAAAAACACTAAAACTATTTAACATTCGAGTTTTCCGTTCCAAAATCTCTCAAAATAGATGGGCAATCACCAATAGTTTCAACAGTCTTTACATAATACCTATTATTCGGGGATTATTATTGTTGTTGTAAACACAGCCACAGAAGTTTTCTCGAAAATCCATCAATGCAACCTCTGATACAGAAACCATAATGCTTACGTTTATCGTACCCATCCAGATGATATATAAAATTTGGGCCTCTTGCAAAATATGCCCGACGCTTAAGTCGACCTGCTTGTCGATACTGGCAACCATAATGATCATAAACATCCTGTCTTCGAACTGTGTATCCGTTATTTATTTATTTCTTTATCGGGGTTTAACGACACTTTCAACAGCCAGGGTCACCTCGTGTCGGACAGTTTTACGGGTGGAGGAAGCCGGTGTACCGGGGGAACCACTGAGCAACGGCGAGCAACTGTCAGACTCCCCAACGTACTAACCCCACACAAGCAGCTTTAGCATTGGTTGAAGACAGGTGTACCATTGTCGTACGGTACGCCTTAGTACACAGCGCCACCGTGCCCCCACGTGGGCAATCGGATTAAGTGCCTTGTCCAACGCGGCTGCCGCAGGTGTTTTCGAACCGATGACCTTTCGGCTTGCAGCCTGCATCTCTACCAATTAAGCCACCGCGCTCCCGAGTATCCGTTGGAAATGCATTCTGCGTGCGTCCAACGGTAACCACGCGATTGTCCACTTGTCTCAATTTCATTGCTAACGAACCGCACTATATCAACAAGGTATGTCCATGTCTTTCGCCACGAGAGACCATGACGGCATAATTGTCGCTTCAAAGTACGCTCAGATATTATAATTCTCTGTCTGTAAGCAAGAATACTTAAATATCTTTGTAGCGGAGACACAACTCAAAATACAGCACTGTAAAATCATCTAACCTATCGTTCGCCATGACTTCGACCTATTTCGTACTACGGTGGCTGAGAAAGGGCACCATATGATTTTGGGTTTTTTTGTATTATCGCGATCGATCGACTTATTATCTCGATCGATCGACTTAGTATCTCGATCGATCGACTTAATATCTCGTTCGATCGACTTAGTATCTCGATCGATCGGCTTACTATGTCGATCGATCGACTCAGTATCTCTATCATTTGACTTAGTATCTCGATCGATCGACTTATTATCTTATCTATATTCGGTAAGTTAATACTTCCATGGGTTAAGATGGGGCCTACAGGGGTATATACCACCCATTCTGTACTACCATTCTAAACTACCAGGCATTACCCCTACCCCACAATACTGCCAAGACCAGCATTGCGTACTACATACGTCGGTCATAGGATAATATGAACCATTAGGTGGCACAGTGGTACCAAGGGCTAACAAGAGACCTACAGGGGTATATTACGCCTTTACTATACTACCGCACTAGACAACTATGCATTACCACCACCCCACTCCACAACACTGCTTGACCTAGCATTATGTACTACCTATATCAGTCATAGGATAATACAAAGCAATCGGTGGGTTAATACAATAAGGATTAAGATGGGACCTACAGGGTTATATAACAACCACACTATACTACCAATCTAAACAACCAAGGACTATCTCGCAATACCGCACTAGACGACCATGCATTACCACCACCCACCGAATAGTTCCCAAACCAGATCTATGTTCAGTCTCCAAAAGTTCCCACTAGCCCGCGAACAGCACCCCCCCCCCCCCCCTCCCCGCCAAGCCTTCAATCCCAAACCTTCACAAAGACTAACTCAGTCCCACAGTAGTACATATTCCGTACTACCAATAGCAGTCATACAAATACCGGCGTTTAACCCTTGGTACTATTGATCTATGAGTGGAAATTATTCTATAGCAGCAAAATATTTCGTTAAAACGAAATATTATTTCGTTATTTCGAAATTTTATTTCATTAAAACGAAATATTATTTCGTTATTTCGAAATCTTATTTCGTTAAAACGAAATACTATTTCGTTATATCGAAATAATTATTTCGTTAAAACGAAATATTATTTCGTTATTTCGACTTATTGTTTTGTTATTTCGAAATACTATTTCGTTAAAACTAAAAAAAATTCGTTAAAATGAAAAAACAAAAATCCGTAAGAATTATAAGTACTAGGCCCTGTACATGATTAGCCGCTATCAACAGTTCATGGTCGACATTGTTTGGAAACTTTAAATTTGCTCCAAACAATGGTAGTAGGATTCGAATTACCGTGGGTTATGAGATCTGTTTATGTTACTATAGCGGAGATTACACACAGTTTTTATTTCCAGTATTATTCATGTACAATTTCTATCTCAACAAAACGTTTTGTGAGACGAAAAAGTTGTCTGACACTAAAGCCCAATATACATGACGTGAAATATTCCGGTAATATTTTTTATTCAGTGAATATGTTTCAACCGAATTTGTTCCTGGAACATTTTGCAAAAGGTATTCCGCGTTCACATGCAAAAAACAATTTTCACGGATTATTTTTCGTATTTACGATTTACGACACACTTTTCAGCGTACAGCCAAAGATAAGATCTGTCGTTTAAGATATTTTCGGAGGAAATCTATGGCATATGCCCTGGCTTTGGGAGTGATTGGCGGAACAACGCGGATCAGGTCGTACTAGACTCGTGATCGCTCTGTGAATTGGTTTGAAGACATTATCATGAAGACTTTTAACGATAAGCAATGGATTACAAACTTTAGGACGAAAAAATCTTCCTTTTTCCAACTTTGTTCTGAAGTTGTAAGATCCGCAAACAACTGGGTAATGAAACCAGCGGATGAAAAAAGAAAGTCTCTATGGCCTTATACTAGATGGCGTTGGACTCGGAGTACCTTACTGTGGGGAACCTCTTTGGAGTGGCTACACCGACCGCCTGTTCTGTTGTCCACAAAGTTTGTGATTTAATAACGGAGAAGTTGAGCGACAAATGCGTAAAATTTCCAGAGGGCGAAGATCTTGCATCTGTTGTTAGAGGGTAAAGGGAACGCTTGAATTTCCGAAATTGCGGAAGATGTCACATCGAAATAATCAAGCGTAAAAAAAATCATGGAGACTACGTGAACAGGAAGGGAAACTATTCCTTGATTCTGCAGGGTATTTGTGATCATCGTTATATATTACAAGACATTAACCCTTTACCCAACGTAACGGCCAAAACCGGCCAGCGCTATTCTAAAAAATCGCCAATTAATTTTCACTATTTTTTTCATTTTTTGTCTCAAAAACATAGGTTATGACCCCTCATTGGAACGAGCTCGTCGAGCTCGTTCCAATGAGGGGTCATAACCTATGTTTTTGAGGCAAAAAATGAAAAAAATTAGTTATTCATTTATTTTTTTTTTGTCGTCTGCTTTTCACGTTAGGTAAAGGGTTAATATGGTATGGACAGGCAAGGTTCACGACGCGCGTGTGTTGGCAAACTCCAACTGCTACAATGGAGAAGACGGCACTCTTTCCCCGACAGACATGTCAGTAAAAATACCAATCTACAAAAATGAAATAACACTTCCTATTACTCTTGTTGGAGATCCAGCTTATCCATTATGCAATTGACCGATGAAGCCACTTCCTGGACGCGATCGGCTGTCCGGAAGAGACACTGTATTCAATTACAGATTGAGTCGAGACCAGGTATGACAATAGCAAATACTTTTAGCCGTCTGAAAGGCAGGGCTTGGACTTTTAATGAAACGGCCAGATGTGAAAGTTGCCTTCGCGTGTTCAGTCGTCGTTGCCTGTTGTGTTTTGCACAACTTCTGTGAAGACATGTCTGAGGAATTTAATGATAGCCTAACACCAGAACAGATAGACAATGATGCGCCTGACGAGGAACACACGAAGGGCTTTGCAGAGTTTCCAGAGAGATATTCCAAGCAAATTCGTGAGAAGCTGGCAAATGTTTTCGTCAGAAGTCCACACCTCTGCTTTTGATGAGATAAATAGCACATGTTCGTTCGACGATTCGGTGCCATGCAATGGAACTTTCCTGTGATGATAGAAGTGAACAGAAAAAAATAAATACATAAATAAAATTTATGCTACCATGTTTTCGCTATTTTGTCTGGTTATCATCAGCCATTGTTTAGGCTCTAGCCTCAAGATGTCCGCGCAGAACCATTTGAAACAGTCTAGTACTATAGCCCATATCAACTTCGTTGAGATAAGTTCAATCTCTATTCTGTCCTCGATGTCTGAAGTTACCAATTTAAAGGCATATGATCGTTTATTTCCCCGTTATTGTACATGAAGGAAAGGGGAACATTTCCTCTAAAACAAGAAAATTGGGCTATTTAATCAGTCAGCCTAAAAAAAGACCCCCACCCCAAAAGACAATGTTCTTGTGCATTCAAAATTTCTCTTGAAAGTATCGCTCAGAAAACTAGCAGAGAATTTCTATCTCCCCGGGGGGGGGGGGGGGGGGGAATTGCAGGAACATAGGCGGGGGGTGGTGGGTGTCCGTCGGCCCCACAATGAGTTTTTTTCCATGAGCTAAAAACAGCTTTTCCACAAGGGTTTGTGCTACAATTTGGGATCTAGTTGGGAGGGAAATGACAAAACACAACTGCTAGAGCATGTGCATATTGTTGGGTACCATATATAATGGGGTATGGCTTGGGAATTTTCAGAATATGTTGATTTTCATGGACACATGCCTCACGGCGACAGAAAAAGGAAAATTTGCAATCATTGACTTCGCCAATGAGTGCATTAACTTCTCAAATTAAAAGAGAATTGTGTGATTTTAACAAATTTAATCAAAATAAAATACAACAAATAACTGAACTTAATTAAATAAACTCTTTGATTTGGCACTATCCAATGTGCATCACAATACGCTTTCTGTAAAACTGAAAACTAAAAGTACCCTGCTTCATGATGGCATACAAGAGAACTATTTGCACCTGTGCACTTATTCTCGGACCATTGATGGGGACTGTGTATGAGTTTTGTGCAAATAGTTCTTTCCGGTGATTCTTTGGTAACATGTGTGACAAAAATCTGACAAATCGGAAATACATCAATGCATCCAGATACATCCCTCATCAACTCTGCGCTTTTTCACCTTGACCGATATGAGTAGTGCATCATTTCATGGAGTAGTTAGTAAGCTTAGGTCAGGCAGTAAGAGAGAATCCCAACCATGTGCAGACCATATAGCCCATTTACTATGAGTAGTGCGTCATTTCATGGAGTAGTTAGTAAGCTTTGGTCAGGCAGTAAGAGAGAATCCCAACCATGTGCAGACCATGTAGCCCATTTACTATGAGTAGTGCGTCATTTCATGGAGTAGTTAGTAAGCTTTGGTCAGGCAGTAAGAGAGAATCCCAACCATGTGCAGACCATGTAGCCCATTTACTATGAGTAGTGCGTCATTTCATGGAGTAGTTAGTAAGCTTTGGTCAGGTAGTAAGAGAGAATCCCAACCATGTGCAGACCATGTAGCCCATTTACTATGAGTAGTGCGTCATTTCATGAAGTAGTTAGTAAGCTTTGGTCAGGCAGTAAAAGAGAATCCCAATCATGTACAGACCATGTATCCCATTTACTATGAGTAGTGCGTCATTTCATGGAGTAGTTAGTAAGCTTTGGTCAGGTAGTAAGAGAGAATCCCAATCATATACAGACCATGTAGCCCATTTACTATGAGTAGTGCGTCATTTCATGGAGTAGTTAGTAAGCTTTGGTCAGGCAGTAAGAGAGAATCCCAATCATGTACAGACCATGTAGCCCATTTACTATGAGTAGTGCGTCATTTCATGGAGTAGTCAGTAAGCTTTGGTCAGGCAGGAAGAGAGAATCCCAACCATGTGCAGACCATGTAGCCCATTTACTACGCAGGTCAAAACCACCAGTAACGGACTTCATTCTGATGATATGTCTCATAGTCTGTCAGAGAATATTATTCATAAGCAGAATGCGGTTTCAAGAGCTGTCCAGAGGGGAATTTGGTGACACTGTCCCGCATGACATAAACTGTCATCGTGTTTCACGTTATTCGTCTTTTGACTTCAAAAGTGACTAGAAGATAAAATCACAACACATACAAAGTACCAATGTCAGGCGATGAGGTGAATATATGGGATTACTTCAAATATTTCTTGAAAGGATATGGGGTGTGAGTGTCTGAAAATTCTGTGGAAAAAAACTCCCTAAAATTTTTTGTAGGGTGTGGGGGTAGTCATTTTGGTCGAAATTAAAAAATGCGCGCCTCTGTTCCTGGAATTTTTTCCAAAACCCCACCCCCCCCCCCCCCCCTGATCTCCCCGGAAGAAATGACCAATCTGTACGGTAATCGATAAAACGTTTTGAAGACAAACTCCGCGAAAAATTGCTTTAACTCTTAACCCACTGAATAATTTTACAATATTTTTCATCAAATCTAGTCATGGCTGCTTCACAGCAGCCATGACTAGATTTGATAAAAAATTCATGAACATTTGACTTGAGAAACTATTAGTCAAAAAGTCTATACAATTTAGAGGAGAAACGTTGGTTAATTATCCTCAAATGTGATTTATTTTAATTGCAAGAGATTCCCTGTCCTGGCAGGAATATCCGTCAGCAGCATGCAAGGAGTTAAAGCTTCAATTAAGTTTTTCGAGTTGACCTACACACGTTTTCAAGTTTCTCGAAAGGGCGTCATTGATAGATCAGATGCCTTTAAACATTTTGGGGGCAACATTAAATGAGAGATTCGGAAGAAATTAGAGATGCATATATATTTTCAAACAGAATTCCATCAGAAATGCAATGAATTCAAATCCTTGTTTGATCAGATATCAATGAACACAGATTGTTCGCTCGGCGCAAACATAAAAAAAAACTTCTGCTTACTTGCAGTTGAGAATGCTAGGAAAGAAGTCTCCAGATTTTTTTACAGATGGATGTGCGTTTTCTTGCCGTGTGAATAAGACGAATAATCCCCACTCTCTCATGATGGCCGTTGAATGTTCGCATATAAGTCTTTTGAGAGGTCTTATCCGCTGGGTCGCAGACATGCATCAGATCATCTTCACCATACGATACTGTTGGTCGTGTTCCATCTTAGCTTTGCGTTCTTCCGACTCTATGAGCAGCTTCTCAACCTCAAGTTTCTTCATTTCCACTTCGATCCGTTTAGCATCGAGTTCCTTCATTCTGCCTTCCACTTTTTCATTTGAAGCTCTGAAGTATCTCACCACTATGCCCAGGGCAACTTCTAGCTTCGACTTTTTTGGTGGTTTTGTTGGCAGTTTATAGCTCTTCACGCGTGACGTTTCCTTGGTGCTGGACTGCGTCGCATCTTCACCTTTGCTCGTACGTGTGGACAGCTCTTCTTGTCTTTCATTTGGGGCAGGGGCTGGTTCCGTGAAAGTCAAGACGGCGCCCTCATGTGCTTCTGCCTCTAAAGTCGTATCATCTGGTAAGGGTCCTATTCCACTTTCGTCTCCCAAAACTATTTCTCTCTTCGCTTGTGTCCGAGTCATTGTCTGTAACAGTTCGTTTCTTCTTACCGATTTCGACAACTTTGAGAGGGGCCGACGCGGGTCGAGTCCCCAAAATGTCATGCAACTTACTGTAAAACTTGCACGTCTTCCCGCCTCCGCCGCTTTTGGTCTGTCTTCCTCGAGTATCGCGATGAAGCTTCTGCAAAACTTTCATGCGATTGTGTATTTGATTCACGGATTTAACCACTCCTTTATCTTCTAAAGAAGAAACCACATCACTGTATATCCCAGACCTCTTCCATTTAGGGTTGTCTAATATGACTTCAACGTTCTATCAATCCAGATATCTAGGAGAATGTCTGTATCTTGGTCAGACCACCCTGCCTTCTAGCAGCACGTTTTTTCAGCTGCATGACTTTAAAACTTCTCGAGAAATGCCTTTCAATATTAGCTCAACTCACGGAAAACACGTGTCGATAACTCCCGCAAATTGCATGTGTATCTTACCTCGATGACGTCAAACATTTACAGTAATATCCTTGACAACACTGTTGACAACGCAGTGTTGTTCGGAATTGTTCCTTGATTGTTTCGACAACCATTTACATGGCCGAGCCGTTAGGATTTATACCCGGAATAATGTGATTCGTTCTAGCTCTTCAGGTGGATTATTTTTCTTAAATTTATTCCTGGATTAAATGGTAAAATTTATATATTCCTCGAATAAATGCGTTTACATGACAATAATTATACCCGGAATAAAATATTTGTTCCCCAAACAGAACGCGTCATATAAATGGGGTATCATAAGCTATATTCCGGTGAAAAGAATCGAATGGAAATAAATCTGGCAACCGATTTAGAACTAAACCGCATGGCAACTAAAGATTAGAAATCGAAACTAATCTCTAAGCTTCGCGAGGCACTATAGTAATCATGTACTTACTTTCTTAGAGACAAGGTTTGATACTCGGACTTATGTCACATACACACAGTCGGTCATACAAATGGAAGTCTCTAGTATTCGATTGGGGCTGTTGGAGGTCAGCATGACCAGTTTGGATTACGTTACGTGTTAATTAAATAAGAGGTCAGGAACTCCATGCGTCATGGTATTCCACCCGAGGTGTGTTCTGTATTTATACCGCAATTAAACGTGAACAAAGTGAATAAAGCTGCTATTTGTAAAAAAAAACATCACCATCGGGGGTCTACTATCCTTCTTACTCGACTGTGTTTTGTGTCGAAAAATTTCATTTACGTCATAACGTCACACAGACGCGTAACGTCGAATTAGATGCGTCCTTACATCACGTTCTTATGTGTAATCCAGATTCAACGCGCGGTGTCCGGAGCACATTTCCAAAGTCTATAATATTCGCGAAACGTTGAATTCGCACAGCAGTCGTGATATAAAAGATATTCCAAGTTGAAATGAGGTTGAAAATAAAAAAAAATAACAGGTATAGAAAAACCGGAAAAATTATCATCACTGGCACCGTGTGTGTCAAATTGAAATGAAAAAAAAATATGGTTAACAACTTGATATGAACACAAACAGGTGTGTTAAGTGTTAAAAGTGTATTTTGTATTAAAAGGGCGCAGCTGGACTCAATGGCGGGGGACTTTTAATTAAGAATACAGCTAAAAGCTGAACTTCAAAGTGACGTAAAAACGTCAAAATTCCGTTAAAACGAAAATTAAAAAAAACAGCTATCTCCTGGTATCTCTTAATTTTTTTTTTTTAGCTCTACTACATACTAAAATGTCAGAAAAATCCGAAATATTTTAATTTGTGACCGCATGACCGTATGACCTCCTATGACGCCACGTCAGCATTCGGGTATAACGGTTGAGCAATTCCAAGGACGGCAATACAATTTTAGATGCGTTTTTTGTGGAGATTACAGGCGCAAATTTCGAAACACTGGAGTTGAAAATAAAGTTGAAAATATAAGATATAGACAAAAATGTAAATTTATCCAAAACCGGCCAGCGCTATTCACAAAAATCACCATTCAATTTTCATTTTTTTTGTCTCAAAACCATAGCTTATGACCCCTTATTGGAACGAGCTCGTTGATGGCATCGGGTGCGTAAATGTTAAATGAAACAATAACAGTGAACAATTTGAAACAAATAACCAGAAAACAGTGTGTGAAGTTTGATCGTTGTGTCATTTATAATACGGAGCAACATGAATCACAATTTTTTTTATTTTTTATGAAAACTGTCAAAAATGGCGCAAATGATGAAATAATAGGGAAGATGGTATTAAGGCGGGCGTTCAAGTCGGAGTTTTACATCTCTTTCACACATGTATTCTGGCCCACGGGTTCTCAAAGGTTCTAAGATTTTAAGTCGGTGAAGTGAAATTTAATTTTAATTTCAACCCCGTGATGTGAAAATTAATTTGGACGTTTTCCGACCCTCGATAGGAATTTACGTCATAGCATCAGTAATTTTCAAGCAATGATCCGATTGCCTACATGGGGGCACGATGACGCTGTGTACTGAGGCGTACTGCACATCGATGGTGCGCATGTCTTCAACCAATCTAACCCTGCCTGTGCTGCGGTGCAAAGTTCAGAGTTAAGATGTTGGAGAGCTGACAGCTGCTCGTCGTTGCTCGGTGGTTCTCTCCGGGTACTCCGGCTTCCTCCACCCGTAAAACTGTCACGGTCACGATTAGCCATTGTGCATAAGTATGTGTCCTTAAACACCAATAAATAAATAAATAATTCAAGCAATGATGACACAAATGGGCAACAATTGCCTTCAATTATTCCTCTAGCCGGCTGTAACATACATGAAATGCTATGTGTTGTAGTTTGCAGGTGGAGCAGTGACCAAATGGGAGGGGGGTGTACCGCCGACGTTGTTTACGTCATATCTCCGGTATCTGACGTCCCATTTTCATTTGTTTTCAGCTCTGTGTTTGAGACCATGGATGCAAAAAGGGCACATGGTCAAACCGTTCGAAAGTTGAATTTCATTTTTCCGTTTTTTTTGCACCTACTTCACATTTGACGTCGTAGCTGTCAGTTGATGTGCATACAACTATTTCTTGACATCCTTCCAAGTATTCCTTGTAGTGTGTTTAGTTTCTGTATCTTTTGCCGCTGTTGAGGTAGGCGTGCCACACTTTTGGAGGGGTGTAAAGAAGTAAAATGACCCGTACAAACGTCAAAATGTGGATAAATCGAAAAACTAAACAACTGCTATCACTTTTTTAACTCTAGAACATACTTAAGTGTTATGAGAATCCGATGTCATTTAATGGCTGTGCGGTTGAGACAAGGCTAACATTGGGTTTTTCTATTTGCTGACGTTGTAACTTCTAAAGTTTTGCGTCAATCTACAATGCACTTGGCAGTACCGCTGAACTGTCGAAGCGTCATCGACATACGCAGTTTGGTCTCCGTAAGTGATATGGTAATAGCTGTACGCGTGACACGCGAAAATGTTATTTGTCGCTTTTGCAGCGTTATTGGTGTTGAAACTCGACAAGTATTGCGTTAATAATAAAGAAACTTGGCAATGGTGGCGAAAAATTACTGCAACGCCAGAATGAGATGTTTGATCTCTGTAAGTGCTATAGTAATGGCTGTAGGCGTGCCACATGTGTGCCACACCTGTGCCACACGTGTTTTGGGCACCAAAAACGGAATTTGACATAAAATACGTCGAATATGACATAACTTACACAGTTTTGCGTCAATCGCAAATGGACTCGGCAATGCTTCAGAACTGTCACTGCCGCGTCGGCATGCGAGGTGTGGTCGCTGTAAGTGCTATGGTTATATCTCTAGGTGTGATACAACCTGGAAGTGGTATTTTTCCCGTATGTTAACGTTACTTGCATTGTAACTCCAAACGTTTTGGGTCAATGCGAAATAAACTTGGCAATGATTCACTATTTCCACTAATGCGTCGACATGCGGCGAAATTGGTGCTAGTAAGTTCGATTATAATAGCTATATGGGTGACACACGAAAGAGTGTATTTATTCATTTTTGAGTTGTTTACGTTGAAAATGTTTTGCGTCAATGGCAAAGAAACTTGGCAACGCTTGAGAGCGATTACTCCCAGGGCCACATGCGAAGTTTTGTGCCTGTAAGTGCTATGGTAATGGTCGTAGGTGTCGCACGAGGTTTGGGAACCAAAACCATCAGTTGTCGTAAAAATGACGATGACCTTTACGGCAGCCCAGATGAATTTTTCGTCAGCTAAAAACTGATTGCATTTTTAGATATGGCTTTTATTGGAGACTATATTTCCCAAATTTCGAGAAGAGTACAATAACTTGGTCGATATTAACGTTCATGGAAAAGACGCCAATTGTACGTTGATTTGGGTGAGGTTGAAATTTGAATTTGTCACAATTGCATTTAATAGAAACATAACCAACGTTATAGTGTGTCGAATTTCGTAGCTGTGTGTAATATTAATAGAAAGGTATGCGTATTAGAAAATCAAAGTTTTTAATGAAAAAGATTCACAAAAATCCAACATTTTGAAGTAACATTAAAACCTTTAAAATGGGGATAAATCGAAAAAGTAGAAAACAAGTATTTCTTAATTTTTTTAACTCTTCAAAGTTTCTCCGCCAGAGGGTATGCGTCAAGTAATTATCTGGCCGATAACAATTTACAGTTTACAGTTAACACAGATTAAATGATTTTTTTTCCGAACACTTCACACTGGATTAAAACAAATTTCCACAAGCCATTGTCAAAACTATGTTTAATCAGTATTTTATTATAGGCATGCAGTACACATTTAACGTTTGGTAACTGTTGTAAAAAAGTTTGGATAACCGATTGTTTATTAAGGAATATTCGACAGTGTTAGATACAGTTAAAACTAGAAGTCATGTCGCGAACTGTGCGCTTATCTAGACTAAATTGCGCGTATGAATTGCGCACACTTGACATATCGAATGACATCCAAAGCACGGCAGGTTCTCCCGGTTACTGCGTAGCAAACACATTCAATGTTTCGGCCAATGGACTTCCGGGTCCCCCGGAGGTCCATTGGCTGAACCATTGCTTGTGCACAGGCCATATGTACAGAATTTGATAGCCTAACTTTGGTCATAACGCGTAGAGAAACAGGCAGATCGACGTGCTATTTGTGCGCATTTCATTACAGGACTTCTAGTTATAACTGTAGCATTCTCTTGTCATGTGTATACTGGAGACCCGAGAATTGTTATTAAATTTGTGTAAGAGAATACAGACGTTTAATTTTCGTTCATCTTACTTGAAATCCTAACTTAAATATGTTTGGGACCAGTTACTCTGTCATAACAAATTAACACATTTGCATGGTCAGCGCGTTAACATGCGACATTTGCATCGGCAATTGTGTGTGGGTGTGTGTGTAGTGGGGCACATGCCCTCCGTGATCCTCCCCTTTGTTTCCACTGTCCCTCTGTCGTTAGGGAGTCCCAAGCAAAAAATACGTCACTAACTCTTTACCTGATGTAATGCTCATATTCAGGTCGTCAGGCTCATTCCAATCAGGCGTCATATGCTATGCTTTTGACATAAAAAGTGAACATGTTGGTTTCTTTATTTTGCAAGTGTCGTCTGCTAGCCGTGTTAGATGTGGAGTTAACCCTTTGAACCCTGGTGGTATCTTCCACGTAAGTTTAATGGAAGTAACTGGAAGAGTCCATATTTATTATTTGGAGGTCGACCAATCAATACTTTCAACGTCCAGACTTGATCGTTTTACCCCACACTTTAACTTAGTAGCCACCCAACTTAACCCCCTGCACACTGATGTCAAAATATCTAAATTTCAGGCAGAACAAATTTCGCATAATGCAACTAGAAATTTAACCAATTCAGTCTCGTTTGACAGAGCTCATTGAGCTCTGTCAAACGAGATTGAATTGGTTAAATTTCTAGATGCATTATGGGAAAAAACAGCTTCCTGAAATTTTGGTATTTTGACATCAGAGTGTAGGGGGTTAATGAAAGTGTGACGTATCCTGTTCCTGGACCGGAAAGCGGTCTCTCCGGTTTAAAGCGTTAAGGAGCAGATATTAGACATGTCGTCTAGGATTGTTTAAATAAAATAATCATCTGTATATTTAACTACTTACAGTTAATTTCACAAAATGTTCCACCAAAACCACTGAGACAAACGCAAATATCGTTCACACCAGGCCATCCACCATTTTTGCATTTCTGTAATTTGGATGTTAAAAACAAGATGTTAATTGACTGATTAAGAACCCTTTAACCTTTTCGATTCAATTTTATTTTATCAAGTAGAAAAATGTGTGTTACTCAGTCAACATGAAGTCACAGCTGCTCTACCGCAGCCATAACTTCATTATATTCCAAAGTAAAAAATGTTGTAACTGGCATAGCGGGGGTTCGAATCCACGCGGAACGGATTTCTTTCGGCACTAACCGCCTATCGAAACTATACTAAACCACGAACACCCCTCGGCCACTGACAGACCCTAAAAGAGGCATGCTGATTAACCAAGGATATATGAGGCCAGCACACAACACACGAAATACTCTGTTTTAATTATTAGTATCAAAAGATTGCATCACTTAATTCTCTTTTTTGTACTTCAAAGAAATCAGTGAGAACATCCCTTTTTCAAATGTCACGAGTGCTAAAGAATGAAGAAAGGGAGCTGCTTTGCATTGCAAATGGTATACCAATTATACAGTACACAGGTGGACTTGTCACTTCCACAGGTGGGCAGTATTTCCACGGACGCATTAACTGACTCCAGAATGCCCAAATAGCACTACGGACGTCACCCTACGGCGGCGCCCAAACTAAATACAGCATTACTCTCGAGCTTACGCGTTCATCCATCAGGGTATCTGCGTAACCTCTGTCTGGTCTGAGAATTTATACTGTATTAATTATCACCTTCAGTGTTTCCACGATTACAACACTTTTAATTTAATTCAGTTCATTTCAATTCAAAGGGGTTAATGCTCATTAGAGAAGGAAAGCAGTGGTTTGACCTGTATGGACACTAGCTTGCGCTAATCTGCTTTAGAAACAATAACACTAAGCGCGAAATATTTCTAGTGTGCTATTAGAGCAAGCGATTCGATCTGTTTAAGCCAGAGAATTAGGCATCCCAACAATAAGATTGAATTGCTTTGAAATTAACAGATTATTTTTTTAACCGAGAACAAAGGTGTAATTACTGTGAAGGAGTCATATAAACGCAACTCCGTTCTCAGATGAACGCGCAGACATGAGAGTAATTTAGTTATAATTTGGACGCCCCCATGATGTTATTTGGGCTTACATATTAATGAAATATATTTCAAGAAATGGAAGAATTCGGAAAGTCGATATGTATGTAGACGTATACATATATTATTAACAGTTAACAAGTATTTTAATAGAAGTATCTTGTTAATTATAATATTGTATAATTATAGGGACATTCCTATACATTGACAAAAAGGTGTCACTGGAGTTGTTACAGGTAACATTAGCTGATATTCCAGTTTTTACAGATAACATTAGCTGATATTCCAGATCAATCATTTATTTTTTAAGAGATCGGTGAAAACATATATACACCGAGGTCTGACCTAGCTGCTCTGATGGAAAAAAGCGATTATTTACATCCAGAAAAAATACTCAGCTCGGGGAATGCAATGGTAGCATGCCATATTATGCTGACGTAATATGAAATATAACACGTCATGCTGTCTGTGAAAACTGTGTGAGATAAGAAACTAAAAAGTAAAAGTTAAACTTAGATTCTGTACATGTTAAGGTGAAAAGTATCGGAAACTAAAGCAGACAAACATGAAAATACCTCTAGGAAGATTGTTTGGCACTTGATCGAGAAAAACATGTCATTTGAAATAACGTCTATAGTTTTACTCAAACCATTTCTTCACTTTCCTTGAAAATGTCTTGGATGAAACTTGATAGTAAGTATTGTCTCTAAGTCATATCATCTAGCAAGGTCTAAGACGAAGATACAGTTCATTCCACACATGGGTGCTCTTTCACTCTGTACACACATTTCAGTTTTTGTCCAACTTTTTGTATTGTCTATGATGAAGCGGTACACATGATTGTTGACTGGTGGTAAACCATAGGAATCAAGTGTGTAGCGTGCTTTCTGTTATTGAAGTAAAGAATCACCCAATGCGCTCCTTGTCCTTTAGCATTGTCAGTGTTCACAATATATACTTTTCTGCGTTCAGGTCTTTTTCGTTGGTAGCAAATCCTTCGAACACACTTTTCCATTTAGAAATTTCAGTCTTTGAGCATTGTCGAGCAGGTGTTGTAATTCCTCGGTTTCCATTTCTTCAGCCCTGAAAAGGGCTATACGAAGGCTTTAGTCTACTTCAGTTGTACATGCTTAATAACAGTTCCACTTGTCTTTGACTAGATCTGTCCATTCATGTTTGTCTTTATGGCAGTCTATTTTAAAGTTTGTTTGCACAATATACAGCTGCAACTCTTGCATGAAGTTTATATAGCATAGTCTCTGGGCACAGTTTTGCCAGACATTCTTCCATAAACATTTCTAAAGTCTTGTCTGGAGTTAGAGAAGTAGCACAGAGTTAATTTTCTGTTTGTTCTTTGGTCAGTTTAAAAAGATCTTCAACAACACAGTCTTCGAACAGCTCACTGATAATTTTTTTGTTCTGTATATTTTCCTTTATCTTCTTGTTGAAGTTACTTATCTTGCTAGTAGTTAAAGATCACATCTCTGAATTTGTTGATCTCTATCTCGCTATCGAATTCTGCATAAACGACAACGTTGATCACTTCGTCGCGAGCGAGCGAGCAAACTGAAGTTCAATCCGAAGATTGTCTGATTTTATAGGGTGGACCAAAGGCCCATTACTGGTTTGATCAGGTGTCAAATCCACGCCCCGGAAAGTATATCCTCTTGCAAAATCCTGCAAAGATAAACGAAAAGGTTGATTCTGTCCTAAGAGGCCCATAGCTTCATACAATGATAAGTATGAATTTAGATAAAGTCCTCATTCAAAATTCGATTCAAAGGGACCCGATGCGAAACGAAAATATTACAGGGGTGTTGAAGCAATAATCATTCACTCGATGCCATGACTGTAGAGCAAAAATAATAAGCAGAGGTATCCGTGACTTATATACTCAACTTCCATGGCTTCCTCGTATGGCTTGGAGGGAATTTTCTGTAAAGGTGGTTTCTACTCGAATATAACTTCTCCTGATCTAGACTGCTTTGAGTGGCTGGTAAACATTGCTTAAACAGACAGGTATCGACATCTTCATTTTCGATCACCTCATCCCACCTTTCCCTTATCCGAAGGTTTATTAACCCTTTACCTAACCTGAAAAGCAGACGACACTTGCAAAAATAATTCTTGAATAACTAATGTTTTTCATTTTTTGTCTCAAAAACATAGGTTATGACCCCTCGTTGGAACGAGCTCGACGAGCTCGTTCCAACGAGGGGTCATAACCTATGTTTCTGAGACAAAAAATGAAAAAATTAATGGAAATTAATTGGCGATTTTTGAGAATAGCGCTGGCCGGTTTTGGACGTTACGTTGGGTAAAGGGTTAAAGTATCTTTGTAAAATGCACATACACAACGAAACTAATCAAACATTTCTTCCTTCCGTAACTGTGTTATGGTCAGCTGTCTAGTGATGGGTTGATCCCCTGGCATTATTAAATACAATGCAAACAGTAAAGATTTACAATTGAGATTATCTTTTAAGAGACGTCTATCCTCGTCAATGGTTGAGATTGAAATGAGAGTGTTTCAGTCTGTTTCATCCTATTTTGCCCCATCAGGATATACACAGAACGACACGCGCGTGTGAATGGGTTAATCGAGTGCCAGCGCGGAAGGATAGAACGAGAGGCCGCAGGCCTCGACTTTTATCCTTCCGCGATGGCACATATGCCGTATCGAATGACCCATTCACACGCGCGTGTCGTTGTGTGTTTATTACACGCCTTCACGTCTCCAAAAGCAATTATTACAAGGACACTCGGTAATTCCTTTGACAACTATTAACAAAAAGAACACATTTCCATCGACGATCAAATTTGGGAGGGGAACCAGTGTTACTATATTTCGTCCCCTGAGTTTCAAAAAAACATTGGAACTCAGGGGACGATTTTTAGCTATCGATAGCGATTCAAATTTTAATTGCGGTGCACGACTTGCAGAAAACTCCAGTGAAATTTCGCGTCTTTATTAAAAATAGACCCTCAGCGATTTCCGTTCCGCACATATGTGCGGAACAGATTTTTATTTTCCGCATGGTTTAGTGTTGCTGTAGATGGGTATTTCATAGAACAGGCCTGTAATAAAATCATTTTCGATTTTACCACAATCTGTTTGCAACCGTTTACTTAATTCACGTGTTATACACAACGGCATGTTTGTAAATGATGACTTTACATCATCCATGATCATGAGTGCAAATAAAGTACTGGAATCGGGGAAATCGTTCAGACACTTGTTGAATATTCTTTCATGGTTGGAAAAATGTCTTGCAACTTAAAGCCACAATCCGTGACAGATAAAACTTTTTTGGGAGCTGTTTGCATACAAGTGGGTGATGGTAAAACGGAGAGGTTCTTTTTAAAGTAACATAACTACCATTTGCTGAAAATTTGACATGCTCTTGATAGGGATTGTCATGTTCTACCCAACTGGTCAAACCCTTACCGCAAACCAAGCATTTCACAGCGCCTTTACCTTTGTAGAAGACACCTGCTTTATCCAGACTTTCATTTTTGGAGTTGAAGATGGCGTCGTGACACCAAGTAAACGTCGAGAGACGTTTCTCTTCTGATAAATCCTCGGGAAATTCTGGATCGAGTGGAAGAGACATCTTATTTGTTCAACTACTGAAGTGCAAATCTAATTTTATATCTATAAGGCAGGGCGTAGAAATTGTTGACCACGAACCGCTTTGTGTACACTGATCTAAATGTTTTGGTTTGCGTTTCACTGGTGACATCTCTGTTTTTGTTGCGTTTGATACGATGCTTGTATTCTGTGATAAATTAGTAATTCCGTCTGTCGTGTGCACATTCCACCATGAATTTAAAGTTGATTTTTTGTGTTGCGTTGTAATCCAAGGTGATGCCTTTCACTTTACATGTTGTGTGTTCCTTACCATCTTTGGTGTATTTCTATCCATAATGTTTAGTTCCCAATCCAACAAATTAGATAATTTTGGCATCGATGTGTTCATCAGTCCATTCCCGTAATGTGCTGTCTTCGATCTTTGGAAGTGATGGATTGTGTGTGTACATGCAGCTGTCTGTATCACAATATAAGACCCGGGGTCCCAATAATTCCAATACCTTATACAATTCCAATCGGGCATAAGTAGAGACGAATGATGCTAAGACGACATTAGCTGAGGGGTGTGGGTTGTATATGTCTGCAGCGGTCTCGTAATTGACAAGCACAAACTGATCATGATCAAAACAATTCACATTCTTTGCGATGACATCTGGGTTGCTGAGTAACTCAAAATGCTTGAACGGTTCCTGCATATATTCTGTCTTGGTCTTGATGGTGTTCTGTACATTTTTCTCCATAAACAATTCATCATAATCTTGGCAAATTTACGTTCCCCTGTTTTTTTTCTACATGTTCCAATTTGATCCCGTCTGCCTCTAAATATTCTCGTTTAAACTCTTGATCAGTTTCCGTCTTCACCAAGTTTGGATACCGACTAGCTGCTTGCTTCATTTTTAAATGTTTATCGACGTATCCCATGTTAGTGTTACTAGACCACTGTTCCCAATGCCAGACCTGGAAGATGCGGAGTATTGTGCATCCTTTTCTCAAGTGCTTTAACCCTTTACCTAACATGAAAAGCAGACGACAATTGCAACAGAAATTCTTGAATAACTAACTTTTTTCATTTTTTGTTTCAAAAACATAGGTTATGACCCCTCGTTGGAACGAGCTCGACGAGCTCGTTCCAAGGAGGGGTTATAACCTATGTTTTTGAGAACAAAAATGAAAAAATAATGAAAATTATTTGGCGATTTTTGAGAATAGTGCTGGCAGGTTTTGGCCGTTACGTTGGGTAAAGGGTTAAACAGCTCGACTGTGGTTCATGCCCCTGTAATGCTACGTTCCTGTGATGTTTGATAGCAGTGTTCAATGTCTTGTCCAGCAGACGTCCTGCATAGAGTGAATACCATCTTGCCGTTGCATTTGATGGGAAGAACTGGCAGATATTGATTGGTGGGTGGTAATACTTGACATTTCACTAGCCCTCTATACTGATGGATATCGTCTATGCTTTCTCGTGTCAAAAACTCCGGGTGCTCCATTGGATAATCTCTATGTTTGTTGACAAATGGATAGAGTGAGCAAACGTCAATGTATTTAATTCCTGTCCCTGGTTCTACCTCTTGATACAAGTTGATAGCACTCGTCCTCCCTCCAAATAATGCTTTCCTTGGTTGAATGGGGTCCATGTGTGGAAAATAGGTGTTGGTCTCCACTTTGAAATCCCGAGAGTTCTTGTATTCAGCATCAAAATCGTGTTCTCATGTGACATAAACTGTATACCTCATTTTCTAAAAATATTCTCCCCGTTCCTTGGCCTTGTTACAGAGTATCTTGTAATTCTGTAGATTGATGGGATTTTGACAAATCTATTTTCCTGTTGCACCTGGTTGCATAATGTGTTGCAGATATCTGACAGCCTTGATGGAATACTTGGCTTTGTTTGGATAGCCTATGTCTGGAATAATGGCGGCTTCATTTTCTTGCATTATATTTTCCTCCAAGCTTTTTTACATGCGCTGGCTAAAGTGTGAGTTTCTTTGAATGGGTCGATTCTGTCACTATCTAAAAATTTCTGTCTAAATTCCTCACAACCCCGGCGAAGGATATTAACATCAGACTGGCAGGATTGCTCCATTCCAATATTAAAATAAAGATGGCATGACTTTCTATTTTCTTATTGTACCACTTGAAAAATTTTTCTCTGGTTGATGGTGACATGGAATCGGGCATGTAAAATTTAAAATCCAAATAGGGACCACGATAATGGCAGTACTCTTTCTTATTTGCTAAATCCTGGAAATATCCCTTCTTTAATTCAGTCAAACCAAATGTGGAGGGGAAATCTGCCAATCTCATGGTGAGGTAAATTAAAGAATCCTTGATTTTTACCCCACAAACCTCAAGATAAATATTCTTATCCCCATTCATGATAAGAATGGGTGTCGCTACCCCCTTTTTCAACAAGATGCTGCAAGATGAATTGTCCGTCAAATCCCCGTAAATTGTGGGCGACAGTTATAGTGCCCCGATGGATATCACTGAAAAGCCAGTCACAAAAATCCTGTAATGTGGAATCCCCTTCGAATTTTTCACCCTCTCGCCACCATAAGAAAAGAGACAGCTGACACATTCTTCGTTAATATCCCCCGAACACACTGTTCGCAGGAACGATGTGCAAAACAGAAATTGGGAATGTGAACTCCTGTGTCTTCAGATGCTTCGAAGTCAAAGAAAATGAAACTCAGACTCGACAAATTGTTCACATGTACTGCATTTTTCCTTTCCCTCCCAAAGATGGGTCCCTTTGATTTTAATGTACTCCACTTTACAGGTATGGCAGTATTTAACCCTTTGAGACTTGAATTATCCTTACGTTCAAACGTCACTGAGAATTCAGTTTCTTCAACGTTTTTTTTCAAAATGCGACGTCAAACGACGGAACAAATAACAAGATATTTTTCACATTAGTGATTATCTGGTTGAAGGCTAGATTATTTTTGGTGGTCGGAATGTGTTATTCAAAACTTGTTTTATTACAAATTATTGGAGAGTGCCACCAGGCACTCTCCAATAATTTGTAATAAAACAAATTTATATAAACAAAATATTATTTGTGTTTGACTGAATATTAAATATAAGCAAGGAAAGTGTTGGCTTTTGCTCTGGTATCCTCATTTTGTGAAAGCCTTGATATTGGCTTCTTGCACTCAACCACTTTTGAGGTCTTGACAGCAGGATTATATTAGTATTTTAAGCTGCGATAACATTTAGCTCAACGGTTGTTACTGAGCACTATTCTGGATTAAATAGGAACTGAGGCTAAAACTTTAAAAAATCAAAAAATAATAATAAAACAAATGACCACAAAGTATCAACGCGTTGTTTGATTTCGTACGTCATAAGACGTACAAAAGTATCAACGCACTGTTTGATTCCGCACGTCATAAGCCGTACAAAAGTACCAATGCGCTGTTTGATTTCGTACGTTATAATACGTACAAAAGTATCAAAGGGTTAACCTTGTCAAAGATACTCTTTTCTTCTGTCCCTGATTTACTTGGATGGTTTTGAAAACAAGTCTTACAATTAAAGATTCGGTTAAACTTGTCACGGGTCACCTTTTGTTCAACTACACATGGTGTGAGAGCATAACACTTACAGTCATGAGGACATTTATGCTGCTCTTTCTGTAGAGTACCTACACTTTATGTATTTATTTATTAAGGTTTAACGACACTTTAACAGCCAAGGTCATATCGCGTCGGTGACACTTTTATGGTGGAGGAAGCCGGAGTACCCCGAGAGAACCACCGAGCAACGACGAGCAGCTGCCAGCTCCCCAACATCATAACTCCGCACTGCACCACAAGCAGGGTTAGATCGGTTGAAGACAAGCGCACCATCGACGTGCAGTACGCCTTAGTACACAGTGCCATAGTGCCCCCCCCCCCCCCCCTACGTGGACAACCGGGGTTAAGTGTCTTGCCGAAGAACACAACACGGCAGTTCGAATCGATCGCTCAGACGGCCACCCATCCAAGGACTTATCGGGATCGACGTCGCTTAACTTCGGTGGGCTGAAGAGAACCGGTTACTGCAACGCCAACGCCCCCCCCCCCCCAACCCCCAACCTCCACAGTACCTGCATTACACAGTTCACAATAATAACTGCAACCTAGAAAACCTGTAATTTTGGTAATGGTATCATAATGCTGATCATGGTCGTAAATATGAATCACTTTACTATCCCCGGTGGTGGTTTGAGGTTCAAACAAAACACCTGATGTGACAAACTGCGCATGAATTTTGATGACATATTCAGGATAAAGCAGGTCTTGAATCTTTCGGTTTCCATCTATCCCACACGACGTCTTGTATTCAAGACCTGTACGATCCACCAATGTCAATAGCTTTCCATTCCTGAAAGCGGAATTTGACTTTCTGAATCCATCCCACTGTTTACGCATCTTCTGCGTCTTCTTTATCAGCATAACACCTTCCCACTACAACCGCCCGAGCGACGCATATATAATCTTTAACATTAGGAATTTGAACAATACTCCTTTTTCCCGAATCATTTTGTCAACAGATGTAAATGAAGCAATGTGTGGTGCTTTTCTCCCAGACCCTTGTGGTAGGAATGTGTGTGTTTCTTCCAAACTCAACCCCCATCATGAATCGTAAAGTCCTCGTTTGATTGTACAACTCGTACAACTTCATCTAGCACAACTTTTCTTTAAAAATATACTATTCAAAAAAGTAGGGGATATTTGATAAACAGAGATTATTACCATTATGTGGATGTACAAAATATGTATCCGAGTCGAGCTCCGGGTTCTAAGGGCAGATCACGACGAGTCGAAGAAGAGTCGTGATCTACCCTTAGAACGCGGAGCGAGACTCGGATACATATTTTGTACATCCACATAATGGTAATAATCATTTTATCTTACAATATATTGGGGATAAGTCAAGAATGTAGACGAATATATAACGAACTATTTATTCGCACGGATGAACAACATGAAAAAAATGGAACTCACGCGAAAGGACCGTGCTTGTATCCGACTCCCTGATACAAACATCTGTATCAGGGGTCGGATACACGACAGTTGCGGAGTTAATACAGACAAAATACATGTTGATCGTAAGAAAAATGTGAGACATCTGAAGAAATAGATTTATATTGTCATCAAAAAGACAGTTGAGGTATTGCACTGTGACATCTGATGAATGATTTCAGCGATAGTTGGGTGTCTGACAAGCATACATTCCACGCACTGAGCTTTAGAAGACATGGACGGTCAGTCAGAGAATTTACCACATTCAGTCCAGGACCTCAATACCTTTGTAAATCCTCCTCGGTTCGCGAGACAAGCGCGGATCCGACGTGGCATACTCCTCGCCAAACGTCCAATATCATTTTGACTGATGTTATTCCATTCCTCCTGCAGTGCAGCGGTGAGTTCCTGGACATTGGTAGGGGGATGTTGGCATTGTCGTAGGCGCCTGCCAAGCATGCTCGAGTGGTGAAAGGTCTGGACTTAGTGCTCGCCAAGGGAGTGTAGTGATGTTCTGCTCCTGGAGGAACACTGTAGCGACACGGGCCCTGTGTGCTCTTGCATTGTCATCTTGGAAAATGAATCGACGGCCGTGACGTCGCGCAAATGGCACCACATGAGCTACTAACAATTTGTCACGGTAGTACTGCCCTATGATACTCCTTTGGATGAAATGTAATGCTGGTCTGTTTGTCAGGCCTCCCCACACTATAACCGACCCACCACCAAAACGATCGTATTGCCTAACGGTTATGTCATGGTATCGTTCGTTCCGCCGCCGCCGTCGCACTCTGTTTCGTCTGTCGTGGAAGTCGAGGGTGAACCCCGATTCATCGGAAAACATGACGTTGCTTCACCGATGATTGTCCCAGCCCTGTCGTGCTCCACACCAATTACGTCTTGCTTCGATGTGACGTTCAGTCAAACGTGGAATTATTCGAGGTCGTCGAGCATACAAATTCCAGCTGTGCAGGCGATTTCGGATAGTCTGACAACTGACTCTCACCTCTGTCGCTCGGTGCAGCCGCTGTCCAATTTCTGAGTCACTTTGATGGCGGTTGCGTATTGCTGTGGTTCGGGTGAAACGATCCTGGTTAGCAGTATAGGCGACCTGACCGACGTCTGTCATCAACATTGCCTGTCTGACGGTAGCGTGATCACAACCCTCTAATCACCGATTGAGTAACGTTGGGAATTTGAGCCACTGCAGTTTGTCTGTTTCCACCTTCCAACATGCCAATGGCACATAAACGTTCGTCACGTGTCAGTCTTTGCATACCTTAAAAGTTACGTTTCGGCCAGAAACTATTGATGAACGAGCTTATGCCAAGAAAAGAACGATGAGTCCTCCGAAAAAGCCCGTCCAGTACAAATAAAAATTTCAAAACGTCCCCTACAGACATTAACGCGGCGTTCGTGCGAAAAACCTGCACGAAATTTTCTTAGGCCGATGACACACTAAACTTGGTAACATATTGATGTGTCCAATCACGCGTATCCAATACCATTTTCCGAAAATATCAACATCAGTTTGGATAGCCCCTACTTGTTTTTAATAGTATACTTAACTTCAGCCCTGGATGGTCGATACACATCCTCATGTAGTCACTTTCTTTACTCTGACATTTATACTTCACATCTTGAAGTATGGCCTCAAACAGGCGTTCAGTACACTGGTGTGGATTCGCTTCATAAATGGTTTGATGCTCAACTCAAACACCGAGGAGGAGGCTGACTTAAATTTGCTAAAGGGTCTGTCCTGTTGTCTTGTAATTTTAAAATAGTCATTGATGGTATCTGCCTTTCTTTTCTTTGCCGGCTGTTCAATTTCTTCTTCCTCCGAATCACTATACGGTACAAGGATTCTCTTCGTGTTTTTTTTTCTTTTCTTCAGCAGTTTGGAGATACGTCTGGGTTCTGTGAGAACAAACAAGCAGGTGATCTTAGGGTTTTTGCGAAGCCCTTTTATACCCCCCCCCCCCCCGCCCCCATACACTAAGTGTGTCTTGAAACCACTTTCGTACCAACTTGAAAAGTTACTTTTACCATTTTGTCATGCACATAAAAAACGTATCAATTTTTGTCTGCGAACTTGACAGAACTTGCAATGCACATTGCAAGTTCTGTTAACGTAACTAAGTGTATGGGGGAGATGGTATAAAAGGGCCTGTTCTCAAAGAAGCCAGACATATATTCGGACTGTTCATAAGACATATAGCGAGATGAGTTAACCAGGCGATAGGGGATTGGCAAAAGCTAATGATGTTAACAGCATATATTTTCAGCCGACAAAATGGTCGCATTTAAAAAGAAGCTTGTCAATGACTTGCACACTATTATGAATCCAAAATGTACAATTTGTGTTATCTGTAACAAAGAGGGGCATTGGGGTAAAGAATGTTTGGAGAAATAGGCTGTGAAGGGAGATTGTTATTTCTGCAAACAGAAAAGATATTGGATTAATGAAAATGAAGTGACAAAAATTATCTAATCCAACAAAGTGAGGGACACCAGCTGTCCCAACACCTACTACAGGGTTTGGTATTTATCCAGAGCAGATAGAACGAAAGATTTCACCAATGGATATTACAACACCTAATACCTCACCAAATCAGACTGTTGATAATGTGTTATCAGACTTTGATGAGGATATTTTAATGTGTGTCATACCAAGTGAACCAAAACAGATGATGAATTAGAAACAGTATTTTCAGAGAAAGAACCACCACCACCACCAATGAACGTTTCAAAAAACAAAAATCTAAGGACATTAAACCTAAAGTGTCGAAACTGGCTACGATATTATTAATGAACATTAGAAAATCGACAAACATTCAGAACGTGAAACATAACTGATTTGTATTACAAAATATTCATGGAATAAAATTCAGAAAGGTAATGGTGTTCATTTTATCTCTTGAATGAAAAAAGGTTTTTCAAAAAGAAAATAAGTTTGATGTTCTACAAAAACGGGTTTTTTTTGTGCCGCACATAAGTTTTTTCTGTTTTTAGAATTTGTGCATTACACAAATTCTAAAAACAAATAACTTATGTGCGACATAAAAATGTTTTTGTAGAATAACAAACTTATTTTCTTCTGAAAAAAATATTCGTGCAAGAAAAATAATCATGTTAGAAAAATAAATTTCATGCACTGCAAAAACTTTTTTACTTTACATATAATTTTGTTCTCAGAATTTGTACAAAACAAAATTATGCGTGACACAAAGAACTTTTTGCTGTACACCAAACATATTTTCTTCTGAAACAATTATTCGTGCAAGTAAAAAATAATTTCATGTTAGAAAAATAATTTGGTGTACAAATTCTGAAAACAGAAACTTTATCTGCGACACCAAAAAGTTTTTGCAGTGCATCAAACTTATTTTCTTTTCAAAAATTATTTTGTGGTAGGAAAAATAATTTTATGTTAGAAAAAATAATTCGGTGTATAATGCAAAACGTATTTGTATTAGACATAAGTTTTTATTTTCCAGAATTTGTAATTTGCACAAATTCTGAAAAGCAAACACTTACGTCTAACAGAATTACGTTTTGCATTAAACGATTTGAATAGCATTACTTGGTAGTTAAAACTACATTAGTTTGAGCTATTTACATACTTTGTGATTACAGGGGATACGTCTAAGTTTTTCTCTCTCCATATTTTTCGCTGCTATGAAAAAACTCAGATTGGAACCCCAAACTAAGTTGTAACTAGATCCCTCCAGCTACAATTAACTTCTGTCCCTCTTCTGTATTTTATTTTGCCAAAACACGTGAGAAACTGTGAGGTTTACACCTCTTTGAATGGAATGAAGTCTTGACGCCAAGACTTGAGTGCGAACATGCAAACTTTTTTGAATTGTTAAGTTGTGACGCCCAGACTTTTCTCTTTTAAAACAGTGGCCCTGAAAAGAGTCATTTTGTAAATTTTCTTTGCAGTAGTATTTTGTCATCACTATAAATTAATCACCCGCTAACTTCTCTTCGTTCTTTTTTCTATATTTCCTGCTGATTTCTTTTGTGCTTTGTCTTGTATTCACCGCTGAGTTCCATCTTCGCCATTATCTTCTTATCTACTTCATCTGTGTAAAGGGCGATCTTCTCTGGTCGCTGGTTCAATATCTAATGAACTGTTTGCCGTCATTTCGAAATTATAATTATCCACCACACACGGATGTCTCAGAAACAATCACTCAACCTGAACGACGATAGCTGAAATGCCTGCGCTAAATATGGATTTGTGTTTCTTTTGACATAATTATGTTCTGAACCGATCGCGTTGAGTAAGATATAATCTTAAACTATAGCTCACAAGCTTTACGATGGTATATAATACACCCAGATAGAATAAAATAATTATTAGCGAAGATATTCGAATAAATATGCCAAAGTACGGCTATGCTTTGAGTGCTTGACCCGTTGTTCAAAAAAATAATAAATTGTTCTGCTGTTAAATGCATAGTATAAGTCGTGGTGAACTCATGTATTTCAAAAATGAAGTTGATCGATCGCATTTCGTTGATAGAAAACAATATTTCAGGCGTTATCCTGGTGTCGATACAACACTCAGTGTTAGGTCAGTATTGATTTTTTGTATCTCTATCTCACCATCGAATTCAGCGAAGAGGTGCTATATTTATCACCAGTTCCCAGAAAATGACGTATGTTGTGACGTCTTTCAGGAAATCGACTGACATGTAATGTTACAATTCAACATGCTTCTGTTTATTGGTGGGATATTAGCTTAGATTACAAACAGTTCATCACTCATAATGGATATTTTTACTTAAATCATTTGTAGGTACTGATGTATTCTCTTCAATCCATTTGTAATAGGACTGGCAGTACATTTTTTTACAACTCAGATAACTGATAACTCTGCAAAATCGCATTCGCAAAAATATGATTTGTGCGGATATGAATTTATAACCACGGACTGTCTCTTATTTTTTTCGATTTCATAAGCATTCAGAAAGCTCAAAGCTCATGCCCCCACTTTATGGGCAACAAAATCTTTTAGACAGAGCGCTCGGTGTGCTCCAATTGGTATGAAATGTTAATTTATTTTTGTTCCAAGGGAAGATCCTGGGCCTTCACGTATATGAAATACACACATTGTCCTAACACGAGCCGACATGAAGTGGAGCGGAGAACTATTTTTCGACAGGCGTTGAAAAGGGATGAAACGGATTAAATGTTCGTCTACTGTCAGTGGTAGCAGAAAAAATATTGTATCCCCAGTTTAGCCTGGCCATGTCCCTGGTTCGGCTATTATCAAATAATCAACGAATGAGTGATAAGCACCTAATTTCACTCGGCACTAAAAGTATACATTAGCATAATATAGAAGACCCTACTCAAAGTTCTGTAATCTAACAGCTTTACAATTAAGTACACTTCTCTCGCTCAGGGCCTCTCAGGGGATGCCTCAGGGCCGGGATAGGGTAGGGTTTCAGGTGCGTGACAAGGCAAACACGAGATGGGTTGATGTAAAATACAAATGCCGGCTTTTTCTTTAGAAGAACTCCATACTGTCTGTTTTTGTTTGGATCAATGTCATTAGCGGCATAAAGGAAACGAGATACAATGCCTTCAGAGATGACATTATGAAACCGAGCACCTTCACACTGAGACTGACTTCGCTATAAAACTGCACAGTCTGTGTATTACGTACAAGATGTTATGACATTTGGGTCAGTTTCCTAGAATTCCGCAATCATTTTCCGATCAAACTGAGGGTTTCGGGTGTCGTAATAAACACAATGCCACCCATGGAGTTCTTCTTTGAGAAAGAAAAGGGGACAGTACTGGTATTTTCTCCACGCAGCCCCGTCAATGCACCTTGAAGTATTTTGAATTCCAAGCTTTGTTCTTGAATATCTAATTAAATTTGGCCATAATTTGTTCTCATGAAAAGTATTTATTGTCTGTTCTAGGTCTTCTGGTACGAGTTTCGTAAGATCTCCATAGTCAATTCGTCTGTCGTTACGTATACAGTGCTAATCACGTTCCATAGTCCTAATGCGTCCTCCAACAAAGCTTCTGTGTCACTAACGTTATTTCAGAGATGTTGTTGCAGCTATTTTTATTTCATCTTCTTATTCATGTTTCTTTTTTGATTCAGCTTTCCTCTGATGCTCGTGTTCTACCTCATATTTTTACTCCTATACTCTACAATCATCTGGGTTAACCCCTTACCTAACACGAAAAGCAGACGACACTTGCAAACAAAATTCTTGAATAACTAATTTGTTTCTTTTTTGCCTCAAAAAACATAGGATATGACCCCTCGTTGGAACGAGCTCGATGAGCTCGTTCCAAAGAGGGGTCATAACCTATGTTTTTGAGACAAAAAATGGAAAATTAATTGGCGATTTTTGTGAATAGCGCTGGCCGGTTTTTTTTCCGTTACGTTGGGTAAAGGGTTAAAAATCAACCCAATCAACTGGGTTGAGTGAATATGAACCCAATTGGTTCATATTCACTCAATCCAGTTGATTCAGAGGATTTCTAACCCAACTGATTCCAGAGTGTATTCCTATCCATGTATGACATGATTCCATCAGCTTATGTTGAGATACAGATATATGTTGACAATACATGGTAAAAGTGAAGTGTGTCACGCATCGAGTAAGCGATATAACACACTTTGTAAACATTAACTGTATCATGACCGACTGGTTTGATTTAGATATTGTCGTGTTATATGGAATGCACACTTTCTGTTCAAGGACTGTCTGGTAGACTTCACTGTGTGTGTATCCCGCATGCATGTTAATTCGAGCCCTCAAGTCATCAGGCCTATTTTAAACGAATCTGACGTCATCAACGATTATGTCAAACCAAATTTTGATTGAGAAAAATTTCTTGAATTGATTCAAGGAAAATGAATGATTTGGTGTTTTAAAATTTAATCGGTTGGAATATTCCAAAAGGTATGTGTTCCTAGCAACTGTAATATACAATCCGATTGAATTGTAAAAAATGCAATGGCCTGTTTAAGATCTTGACTGGTTCCATACCTTAAGAGTGTTAGTTTCGTTTAAGAATTTGACTGGTGGGATGAGACAAGTTCCGGGGCCACCAATCAAATTATGTAGGTAATACGATGCTATGGCAAGGAACAAGTCTGGCCTTTAAACAGTACACCGCTTATGTTTAGATTCACTCGTCTTGAATATTTCGCTTTTCCCACCAAGTGAACTACAGTTAAAACTAGAAGTCCTGTCACGAACTGTGCGCTTATCTAGGCTTAATTGCGCGTAGGAATTGCGTGCAGTTGGCATATCGAATGGCATCCAAAGCACGGCAGGTTCGTCTGGTTACTCATAGCAAACACAGGCAATGTTTCTGCCAATGGACCCCCGGGTTACCCGGAGGTCCATTGGCTGAAACATTGCTTGTGCACTGGCCGTATGTGCAGCATTTGATAGCCTTACTATGGTCATAACGCGTATATTAACACGCAGATCGACGTGCTACTTGTGCGCATTTCATGACAGGACTTCTGGTTTTAACTGTATTCCAGATGATTGGAAATAAAAATGCAATAAACATTCATTTTCCTAGAATCAACGCGAGAAATGTTTCACAATTAGGACTTGTTTGAACAAATATTTAATGACTTTACCATTCTCCTCAGACATGTTTGTCAATTAAACAGTTATGAATAGAGACAAGTCAAAGCAGTAATTTGATGATTACGTCGCTCAGTTTAACTAGTAGTAGAATCATTTATTAAAGTGACATGTGCTACCATTACACTATACCAGTGATACATCAACATATTATAAGCACCCGACCCAAGGGGTCTATATGTCACACATAATAAAATATAAAATACATTCTGTGAGCTCAGGGTTGACTTCGGATGCATTCACTCACTCACTCACTCACTCACTTTCGATTTATTTACTAGCTTACTTACGCATTTATTCACTCTATCGCTCTCTCATTCACTCAATCGCACAATCCCTCAACCCACCCCACCCTACCCACCCGGGACACCTACCACCCCCCCCTCCCCCACACCAACATTCATTCACAGATTCGTCCTTTTATGTATACATGGACGTGACAACAACTCTACCTGAAAGAGAACAGCTCTCAGTTTTTAACTTCGATAAAACCACACAAACGAACAAGCATGATTACTCACAGTACGTGGAGAGTGTATTTATCACCAAAACACCCGCAGAGCGGAGATTCCATCCAAGCAACAATTGCAAATTTATTGCAAAACATAACCAGCACAAGCAAAGTTTCAGCCAATAGACCTCCGTGTTAAACCCGGAGGTCCATTGGCTGAAACGTTGCCTGTGTTTTTGTCGATATGTACAAAAATTGAAAGTTATAGCCCGGGTGATAACTCCACTCAGCGGGCGACCTAGCTACAACCCACTCTCCAAGCACTGTAGGTTAATTGGGATAAAGAAGTTCCTTCGCCTTTTGTATGCCTTAACCAGAAAATCAGCGCATCTACTTGGGTAATTTTGTAGTATCACGGTCATTGATCTACTTTCAAGTGGGAACACTTTGTTCCGATGTTCCGCGGACATACATTCTAGCAATTGTTTTCTTATATACTAATTTTGTTAGTATTTTGATATCTGCAATGTGAATTGAATACCTATTGATTGGAATATCCATGAACGAAAGAATATATGTATATCTTTGTGAGTAAAAGCACATCACACCTCCTGTTGATACCATTCTTGCCGAATGTGTGATGAATATGATACAAAAATGGCATCGAAATGTCCTCTGTGTGAACTACCATTGATCGCTCAGATACAAGGAAGCATCGTTCGTTCAGTTCGTAAAATCAAAATTTTCACGGGCCCAGGGACAGCCTTGGTTCATTTCCCGGTAACTTTTCTTGACCCACACCGCCACTGACACACATTTAGTCCATTTTTTGCTGTTGCTTTGATTTGGGACCAAATGATATACTTTAGAAAATCGCGTCACTGAGGATTATCGTTCAACAAAACTGACCCGCCCCACACCCGAGGTTGACACAATATACCCTGTTTACCCTATGAGAACCATTTCTGGCAAGAACAGAGTCAATATTCGATTGTATCGCTGATCCACCCGTCTTTGTTTCTTGTGTGTTTATTTTGAAAGGTCAGATGCAATTGTGACATTTATTACAGTTTCAATCTGATAGAAGACTGAGGTTGAAGAGAACAAAACTTTACCCTTCACATTAAACGACCTGTCCACATACTTACCATATATTTTTCTTGAATAAGTCCAAAATTTCATTTTCTTTCGGCTTTTTTGCCTTAAAAACATTTTAGTTCACAAACTCTCATTGTGGCGCATACAAATGAGATGTCCTGAAAAAAAGAAGAAACAAAATAATAATAAAATACAAAAACTATTGCAACTTTTTCAGTAAAGGGTTAAACAACATTAAAGGTTAGAGCTTTCATGAAATTAGAGTTCAACTGAATAAACTAGGAAAAGACACTTAAGGCACATTATTCTCACACCGGAAGGTTCAAGCTGGTGCATGGAACTCGAAAAGATCTATAGTGGGGAAATGGAAAGACAATGCAGTTATTTCTAAAGTCTATCAAGGTACGTTATTATCAATAATATTGTAGCTGACTTCTAAACATTTAACAGTGGGAGGATGACGATGGTAAGGTTGCTTTGACTACAACAGAAACCCAACAACAGTCAGCAATGTAATATCGAACAGTTGTGTTACAAACAGTATTAGTATTTAGTAATGTGTTAATTAACCAGTAGTGTAATAAAAATCAACCAGTACAACACCATTTTTATTTGGGTTAAAGACACTTCCGACAGTCAGGGTCAGCTTGATCAGTTTTTTCGGGTGGACGAAGCCGGTGCACTCGGAGAGTCGACAGACAGGGTCACCTCGTGTCGAAGAGTTTTACGGGTGGAAGAAGTCGGCGGACCAGGACAGAACCACGGATCTGCGCGTAAGAAACTGTCAGACTCCCCAACGTAGTAACTCCGCACAAGTAGGGTTAGCATTGGTTGAAGACAAGTGCACCTCGACGTGCAATATGCTTTCATACACATAGCCATCATGCCCTTCGAGGGCAATCAGGATTAAGCCATCAGGATTAAGTGCCTTGCCCAAATACACTGCGCAGTTACACCTGGCATCGATCGAGCCGTGGATCTGTTGGGTTGAAGTTCAGTGCCGTAACCACTGAGACACCGTGCTCCCTTCATTGTGTATGACGGCTGCTAAGTGAATGTGTGGAGTACAGGGCTGGGAGGAGTTAAAATTTCCCTTAACACGTTAACGTGTTAAATATTTCTGCGTTAACGTGTTAAATGACGTTAAATGTTAAAATGAACAAAATTGTAGTATAACAGACCAATTCCGGCCATTTTTGCTGACTTGATCTTGAACCTGATTGAACTAACATACACTATTAACCCTTTTAACTCCAGTGGTATCTCCCATCTCAGTTCAATGGCAGCAATTAGAAGAGTCCATACTCATTATTTGGGGTAGACCAATCAATATTTTCAACGTGCAGCCTTGGGGCTGCACGTTGAAAATACTGATTGGTCTACCTCGCAGATTCACTGAACAGCCGACCTATAATATAATGGCGTTATGAAGTGTCATGTTCCTGGCCGGGAAAGCTGCCGCCTGGATTCAAATGGTCAATATAGTTCTCTCGACAATGCGGCACAGTTTCAGTTAACTGAGTGAGATGCCCTATGCATATACATTAGATGAGTCAAGATGAAAACAAAATCATTCCTGATGCACCCTAACAAACTTCAAAGTTAACTGTTAATAACTTAGTTAAAAAAAATTAACTTTGTTAAAATAATTTAACACGTTAACGTTTGAAACGTTAACTGCTCACAGCCCTGGTGGCGTAGACCAATCAATATTTGCTCAGGGCTGCCCGTTGAAAATATTAATTGGTCTATCCCCAAATTATGAATTATGAACATTGATTCTTCCAATTGCTGCCATTGAACTGGCATGGAAGATGCCACCAGTGTTCCAAATAGCTAAAGCAGGCGCATGGACGTTACCGTTGGTTGAAGGCAATTGCACTATCGACGTGCAGTACGCTTTACTACGCAGCGTCACCATGCCATTCGTGGGCAATCCGGATTACGTGCCTTGCCCAAGGACTCCACGCATTTACCACTGGTGAAGATCGGACAGTGGAGCTTTCGTTTTGAAATCCAAAGCCGGAACCACACTTCATGGCGCACTTCAGCGAGAAATCTCTCGTGGATTGGTATCGAGAGATTTTTGGGACTTGGAGAAAATAAGCTCGAAAATCACGAGAAATTACCTTAACTTCTAATCTGGTTTTGGGAGCTGGAGGGGGCGCGATGGCGTCGCGGTAACCGGTACTCGTCAGATCACCGAAGTTAAGCAACGTCGAGCGCGGTTAGTAGTTAGATGGGTGACCATTTCAGCAACTGATTCGTGCCCCCGCGTTGTGTCGTTGGGCAAGGCACTTAACCCCGATTGCCTACATGGGGGCACGATGACGCTGTGTACTAAGGCGTACTGCACGTCGATGGTGCGCATGTCTTCAATCAATCTAACCCTGCCTGTGCCGCGGTGGAGAGTTCAGAGTTACGATGTTGGAGAGCTGACAGCTGCTCGTCGTTGCTCGGGGGTTCTCTCCGGGTACTCCGGCTTCCTCCACCCGTAAAACTGTCACCGACATGATATGACCCTGGCTGTTAATGTGTCGCTAAACCCGAATGAATAAATAAATAAATTTGGGAGATGGGGTCCGCATTTATGCACCACTTAGCACAAATTGGTCTCTTTCGCGATTAGATCACGATCCACACGCGACACACGCGGCTGGGTGAATTATACATAAATAAAATATTGCGAAATCAGGACTGAATCAAGAAAAACGAATCGTAAAAGCATCACTGATCTCAAAACGAAAAGATTTATGGAACGCGGATAAGTAACATATAGAGAAGTGTCCCCTCGCCACCATCTTGTGGGGACAGGAGTTGCTATAGATAAACAAAATGCTCAGCAAGAAAAAGTTTCTTGAAGGTTTCTAATCACCCAACGCCTCGCAATCGGCGATCACTTTTTAACCCTTTACTCAACGTAACGTCCAAAACCGGCGAGCGCTTTTCACAAAAATCGCCAATTAATTTTCATTATCTGTTTTCATTTTTTGTCTCAAACCATAGGTTATGATCCCTCTTTGGAACGAGCTTGTCGAGCTCGTTCCAATGAGGGGTCATAGCATATGTTTTTGAGATAAAAAATAAAAAACATAGTTATTCAAGAATTTTATTTGCAAGTGTCGTCTGCTTTTCATGTTTGGTAAAAGGTTAAAGAATATATTTTTAAGTCTATGAAAAATGAATATGTTGATGATGTACACATTTTTACGCAGTACAAATTGGATATTTATAAAATAGTTTAATTATGATTAATAAAAAAAACAGGTGCCGAGATTGGAAAGTTGATACAGTGTTACTAATTTTCGTGCTAGGTAAAAATGATGACGTTTGATGAAGTAAAGCTGCTACGCTGTGACTACAGTCACAACATAACAGCTTTCACATCAGTATACGTCATCGATTGAGAGGAGTCGTCTCGTTGACTTGACGCCATCTAAGATGGGGGTAGAATGAGTTGCGACGTTTTGCACTGTAAAGATGTCAGAAAAAAGTATCTGAGATTCCATGCTCTAGCATGTCTTTTTTCGACAAGCTGTATACAGTGTTGTGGGGAAAGAAAGAGAACAGAGAATTTCGATTTGATCCTGACCTACACGCGATCCAGTCTACATTCTCTTTCCGCTTTTGTTATTACAGTACAGATATGAACTAACCCCTTCAGTCCGTTATGTAACAAACAGTATTAGTAATGTAGTGAGTTTCATGAAAATTGCCAACGTGCCACTAATACAATTCTCGTCTACCACGGCTACTACTAAGCATTCAACTAGAAGTTACTACTACTACTACTACTACTACTACTACTACTACTATACTACTACTACTACTCCAGAATAAGATTTACGGCTGTGGCTGTCTCACTACTAAGTCTACCGTCCTCCGCCACTGCCGCCAATGAATGAACTGTCTAAATATACTGCCTGTGGCTTCAGTCACTACCCCAGCTCTGGGTGTCTTCTACAATTGCTCCTACAGTCGGTATTTTCCATCTCCACTGTTACTTGTAATTAAGCGTCTGATCACTACCATAACTATTACTGTCTTCCAGCGCCACTACTCGTCTTCAAGTTATATCGACCCCCACTACCGTTCACTCTCTCTACTCGTAACTACAATTGCTACGGTGTACTACTGCCAGGTATCAATGGTATCATCGAAGTCTTTTGCGGTTTCCCGCCTTCCTAATAACTATTGTTTTTTACTGCTGCAACCCAACTGCTTCAATTATTGCTACTTCTACAGCCACCCGCGAAACCCGCTTCCCATTACTACAATTTCTGCTATCAGTATTATCATTTCTCTTTTCAACAGCGCGGCCGCTGCGCACGAATTCCCTAGACAACAGCCAAAATTCCTATGATTCAAGATAACCCAGTGGCCTAAGTACGGGGTGGAAGTAATTCGTGATGGTAGGTGGTTGGGTGACGACCCCCACAAAATATATTGTCGGAAAATTTTCTGCTCGAAGGTAAACTTTTGAAATCTTTTTTGTAAACTTTTGCACAATATAAGGAACAGTATTTTCGGAAAATCGGATCCGAAATCGGCGATGTGGCGGTTACCTTTCCCCATATGGGAAGGGGGCAAAAATGCTTGAACGGTTCCTGAATATATTCTGCCTTGGTTTTGATGGTGTTCTGTACATTTTTCTCCATAAACAATTCAACATGATCTTGGCAAATTTACGTTCCCCTGGTTATTTTTCTACATGTTCCAATTTGATCCTGTCTGCCTCAAAATATTCTCGTTCAAGTGTCCCTTGATCAGTTTTCGTCTTCAACCAGTTTGGATACCGACTAGCTTCTTGCTTCATTTTTAAATGTTTATCGACATATCCCATGTAAGTGTTACTAGACCACTGTTCCCAATGCCAGACCTGGAAGATGCGGAGTATTGTGTATCCTTTTTTCAAGTGCTTTAACCCTTTACCTAACATGAAAATCAGACGACAATTACAAAAGAAATTGTTGAATAACTAATTTTTTTCATTTGTTGTTCCCAAAACATAGGTTATGACCCCTCGTCGGAACGAGCTCGACGAGCTCGTTCCAACGAGGGGTCATAACCTATGTTTTTGAGACCATAAAATGAAAAAATAATGAAAATTAATTGGCGCGATTTTGAGAATAGCGTTGGCAGGTTTTGGCCGTTACGACTGTGGTCCATGCCCCTGTAATGCTACCTTCCTGTGGTGTGTGATTGCAGACGACAATTGCAAAAGAAATGTGGCGGTTACCTTTTCCCATATGGATGGGAGGCAAACATGCCCCAGAGATATCTCGAATGCCTGAGCTGGGAAGGGTATGGGAAGGGGTTACACCATCCCATAGATATGGGCCCCCAAAAATGTTTTCTGAGAGTTATGTCTTGTTTGAGAGAATCAAAGGGAAGGTGACGGCTGGAAATCAAAAGTGGTAGTTACATTTTTTATTATTATTATTATTATTATTATTATTATTATTATTATTATTATTATTATTATTATTATTATTTTTTTTTTTTTTTTTTTTTTTTTTTTTTTTTATTATTATTATTGGATGTGATGGGCAAAACGAATTTGGGGCCGTGCACCCTAGGGCCCCAATCCCCTATATCTCCGCCACATCTTGAGACAAACTCTCAAGCTTCAGCAAGAAGACAGGTATGTGTTTTGTTAAGTTTGCTGTTGCTTGAAACAGACAAATCATCACAGACAGCTACCACATCGTCTACAGAAGGACGCCAGTTTCAAAACACATCTCGCGTACGGGGTCATGGAATTCAAAAACAATTGTAATTCATCTTCTCTTGGACGTGATGTTTTAATTTGATACAAATTATCTGCATGTTGGAGTGTAATTTTGTTTTACCCTTACATATAGTTACTGTGGAGAAGCGGAAGTGAACGGAAAAAACCGGTAAACGTTTTTTGAGGTGGAGAGGGTTTTTTTAAATACACGGTGTTAGTATTTTCGCTTCCTAGTTTGTCCACGTCATTAGCTCGCATGTATCATCGCATTATCTCGACTCATCATACACTAATGTTTCATGCCTACCCAACGTTTTTTTCTGAAAATGTTTATTTTTTCATAATAAATCGCACCAGAACCGACAGAGATCGCTTCCGAAATGCAACGAAATTAGGAAACAATGTTTGTTTTTGTTTTCTTAAAATACCGAATCGAACTTGCAAAGGTGGTTTGTGACTGGTCCATACCTCTGTAAGAATTGATCTCTTACTTAAATCACCGTACACGTTTGCATCTAATAGAAAAATTCCGGTTTCCTAATTTTCATTTTGAACGAACGGTAGACCCAGCTCCGAAATGTGTTGAACGTCCGGTTCTCATTTCAGGTGACTACGTTGAACGGACGATAGACGCATAGAGCTTCTTACTTTGTGTTCAAATTAAGCAATTCTGAAGAGCATATGGGTTTTCCCCGCTATGTCTTGCTTAAGGCTCGCGTGGCGCAAAATATCCTGACCCCCAAAATGACACCGGAATACAATAAGTAAAATAAATTGTGTATTGTAATAGTAATACCCTGTGCTTTGTGAGTGCATCAGGGCATTTCCTGTCTCAACATTGTCACCCCACCCCACCCACACAACACATTCATCTACACACACACACACACACACACACACACACACACACCCTCACACACACACCCACATACACACACACACACACACACACACACACACACACACAATCACACACCTACACACCCACACTCTCTCACACACACACCCACACACACACACAGACACTCTCTACCTCCCTACCTTTCAAATTTGACACGGACATTCTATGAACGAAAATATAATCATTGTGAACTCTTCTGTGCCCTATTATGAAATTTACTCCAGCATTTTCAGCAGAGAATGGATATTTGGAGCGAGTGTCCATCGTGCAAACAGGTTTTCGACAGTTTCACCTCAGCAATTGTGCACACGGTTGAAGCACACACAGATGCTGAAGTGAAAGTGGGCGAGAAAAAATCCTGACTCTACACTGCCTACACGCTAGAGAAACTTCAAAGTGATTCCGAAAATTGTACTACCCCAAGGCAAAGAAATCACCCCAGTGGAAGACAGCAAGAAAATAAAACTGTCAATGATGAAGAAAGGCGATCTTCTTTAGCAAATCAGCTCGCCTTCATTTCAACCACAAAAGGCATTAATCGAGAGTAAGCCCCCTGTCCTCTTTCTTAATTACAGAGATGATGCCGGTGGCTTTGTTATGGTAGGAGACGACGTAGACAAAACCAAACTACTCAACAAAACCTTTTGATGAAATAGTAAGATTATATTAATGATGTTGGAAATAGCGAATGTGATTTCAGTTCTATGTGTTCGGAGATATTGTGTGAGATCGAATTCTCTGAAGACAAACTGATTAGGATCCTCGGCAACCCACAAACCAAAAATAAAAACAAATAAAAAAAACTCGTCCTCGGGGATCTGTATTGAGGCCATATTTTTCTTAAATATACTATTCAAAAAAGGTAGGGGATATTTGACAAAAATGAGATATAGATATATGAAGAAATATATTTATATTTTCATCAAAAAGAGAGTTCGGGAACAGCACTGTGACATCTGGTGAATGATTTCAGCAATAGTTGGGTGTCTGACAAGCACACATTCCACGCACTGTGTCGTAGAAGACATAGACGATCAGTCAGAGAACTTACCTCATTCAGTCTAAGACCTCAATACCTTGTTAATCCTCCTCGGTTCGCGAGACTAGCGCGGATCCGACGTGACATACTCCTCACCAAACGTCCAATATCAGCTTGACTGATGTTATTCCATTCTTCCTGCAGTGCAGCGGCGAGTTCCTGGACATTGGTAGGGGGCTGTTGAGATTGTCGAATGCGCCTTCCAAGCATATTCCAGACGTGTTCGAGTGGTGAAAGGTCTGGACTTAGTGCTGACCAAGGCAGTGTGGTGATGTTTTGCTCCTGTGGGAACTCTGTAGCGACACGGACCATGTGTGCTCTTGCATTGCCATCTTGGAAAATAAATCGACGGCCGTGACGTCTTAAAAATGGCAACACATGAGCTGCTAGCATGTTGTCACGGTAGTATTGCCCTGTGACACGCCCTTGGATGACATGTAATGCTGTTCAGCTCGTCATGGTTATACCTCCCCATACCATAACCGACCCACCGCCAAAACGATCGTTCTGCCTAACGGTTACGTCATGGTATCGTTCGTTCCGCCGCAGCCACACTCTGTTTCGCCTGTTGTGGAAATCGAGAGTGAACCTCGATTCATCGGAAAACATGACGTTGCTCCGCCGACGATTATCCCAGCGCTGTCGTGCTCCACACCAATTACCAATTACGCCTTTCTGCGATGTGACGTTCAGTCAAACGTGGAATTATTCGAGGTCGTCAAGCGTACAAATTCCAGCTGTGTAGGCGATTTCGGATAGTCTGACCACTGACTCGCACATCTGTCGCTCGGCGCAGCTGCTGTCCAATTTCTGAAGCACTTTGATGGCCTTTACGTAATGCTGTGGCTCGGATGAAACGATCCTGGTTAGCAGTTGTCGCCCTTGGACGACCAGACCGAAGTCTGTCATCAACATTGTCTGTCTGACGGTTGCGTGACCACAACCAGCTAATTACCGATTGAGTAACGTTGAGAATTTGAGCCACTGTAGTCTGTCTGTTGCCAGCTTCCAGCATGCCAACGGAACGTAAACGTTCGTAACGTGTCAGCCTTCGCATGCCTCAAAAATTACGTTTCGACCAGAAACTATTGATAAACGAGTTTATACCAAGGACAGAACGATGATACCTCCGAAAATGCCCGTTCAGTACAACTGAAAATTTCAACACGTACCTCACAGGCATTAACGCGGCGCTCGTGCGAAAAACATGCACTAAGTTTTCGTGGGCCGGTGATATTCATGATCCACACTAAACTTGGTAACATATTGATGTATCCAATCACGCGTATCCAATACCATTTTCCGAAAATATCAACATCAGTTTGGATATCCCCTACTTTTTGGAATAGTATACAATGGACAACATGTCTTTGTAGTTGTTATTGTGTGTCAAGACCCGTATTACGCAAGTTATAATAGTTAATTTCTTGTCCTATTTGGCCAATCGTTGAGTTCGAAAATGGGCGACAAGAAAAGAGAAATATGATTTTTCGTTGTCTCAAAAAATATGAAAATACACTTTCATTTTAGCATTCCACTTATGTCCCATGAAGATTTATCCCAAATGTCATACCAAGTTCAATGCTTAATGTTCTTTAGTTCATTTTTCATCCCCATTTAACTTGAACATGCTTTTGTATTGTATTATTTGGAAATACAGCCTTGACTGTTTCTCGTGTACCGTGTCTAGCGAGATTATCATGATTAAAATAGGGCTACTGATCAGCCAGTCAGGTAGCGAGGAGTGAACCAATTTAAGTTTCCAGTATCATCTGACGTCAACTGATCAAAGACTTACCTTTTGAAACATAAACTTGTTCTTTCAGTTGGAAACCGTCCTTGCCAAACAATTTCGTGTATTATTCGTTTTCCACGTTTACAGGACCAAAAACGGATTGGGATTAGTCATCTGGCAATACAAAAAGAGTTAGAGTGTCTATTTGTCCTATTTCTATTACCGCGTAGGTTCGTAACATTGAAAGCGAGTTGGTTCCAAAGTAGAATTAAATTATACTACTACGTCTGAGCATTTATTTTCTTAATTAAATTACATGGTATGACATAAAAAGAACTTCATATTCGTGTCGACGAAATTTCTCAATTTCATTAATTGATCTCACTAAAATCAATCTGGATCTCCGTAAACTTTGGCTCATATTTATTCTTGTGAACACAGTTCAGAAACTGTATGTCAAATTATTATTCACTGGAGATGCTTTCTTTCTTTTTACAAGAGGGTATTTAGGTCGGTCAAATTTAAGGACAATGAGATTGGCCGAGGTTACGAACAATCCAACACTGAGATTGGTTGAATTTGGGAACATTGAGATTGGCTGAATTTATAGATATTGAGACTGGCTGAATTCAGTTAGGGATAGTAAGATTGGCTGAATTTTGGAGGCAATGAACCATGGTTCTCCGGCGAGTTCAGTGTCTTCCAACTTTTAGGAGACTGAAAGACTGCGAAATTTCCTCGTTGTCGGCCCGAAAAATCATTTCCTGCGAGTCTAAACTTCTTGAACCAACTATACTTTTTGTGGTCCAACATCATCCAATTTAACTAACGATGTCATCAGATCCAGACCATATTTTTATTGTTTTCCTTTATTGAATATCAATGTCTTTGAGAACTGCTTCGAGGTTCTCATTTGCATATAATAACAATAAATAATATCTTCCAGATGTTGTTTCTATCACTGTTGTTGAGTATTTCCCCGTATGACTCGAACATATTGGGGACGTGTTTTTTTTTAAGAAACATCATTATTGAACCTGAAATTACAACAACCACTGCCATATGATAAGAATGCTCATGAAAATTTTACCCACAAAGAGACAATGTAGAATGTCAGACTGTTAGCAATATCCCAAGCTATCGGGTAAAGCATTTCACAATGCTATCTGTTTTGTTCTGCAAGGGTCAGCTTCCAAACAAGCTGATGCGATCCAAGTCCAAACTTGCGCGGAAAGGATGTAAGTAGGATTTTGTTGCAGATGTTTCAAGTTGCAGGGTCTTAGCCAGGCTAAAGATGGAAAACTAATATTTTTCTACTGCCATTGGCTTTCAATGGCCGCGGAAGATTATTTTTCACAATTTCATTTTACCTTGTGTTGGGTAAGGAGTGTGTATCCTCAATAAGTAAAAGCCCAGGGTGGTCCCTCCGAACACAATTACCTTTTTATGCCAAATGGAGCATCCTGGGTACAGTACAGCTGTCATGGACTGGTCCAGGTAATAAAAATCATCATCAGCAAAAATTTAATTAATCAAGCCCTGGGTTGTACCCGGTGCTTCATTAATCAATTTTGTGATGATTATTCCTATAATTAGTGTTTGTAATCTAATATTACGCCCGTGGAAATATCCCCAAATATTGCCCACCCGTGAAAAGTAACCAGTCCACGGCGGCCGTACTGTAATTTGTTAAAGCTGAAGTGCTCAGATATTGAAGGTATAAGTATAGTAAAATTACCAAAGAAATATCAGCTTCAGAGAACGTGGAACAGTTTTAACGGTTTCAAGCACGAATGTATGAAAGGTTAACATTTTCAGGATGACTAGGTGGATAGGGATGAGTCCCCTCAAGCCCACCCTGGTTACGCCGTTGCTACTAAAATAAAGAAGTTGTTATTTCGCAATTTCGTTTCCCAAACAGTTTCAACATTTCACTATTATTCTCTGTTGAAACCCATTTAAAAGCAAGAAAACGCCGTTTTCCACACCTTTTGATATTCTGTAATTTTTGTCCTCTTCATTATATCAACAGTTTCAGACACTGTCCTTTCCATTAATATAAAAGTCTGGTAGGTGAGGTTTGCTATTTTTGTGCCGGAAAGAATAAAAACTTGCAGTTTACTGTAACCCTTTACCCAACGAATCGCCCGCATCCGCCCGTGTAATATGCAAATTCAGCAGTTGAAAAAATATTATTTTTCAAAATATTTCAACAAAACCATATCATGTGACCCCTCGTTGGAACGAGCTCGTCGAGCTCGTTCCAACGAGGGGTCACATGATATGGTTTTGTTGGGTAAAGGGTTAAAACCATCATTCGCAAACAAAGTTCCAAAATGGTCACTTTAGTGTTGGTAGGTGAACTACTGATAGATATTCTTTATGGAGGATTATCTGTGAACTAGTTGCTTCTTTGTTTGTCATAAAAAACCGAAGTTTCCTTTTGTTACTTTTAATAAACGAAAACAACAGACAGTTCTTAGAGATGACTGTAGTTTTTTGTTTATTAAAACTAACAAAGGAAAGATTACTTGATTTTAGTTGTTTTCTCGACAATTACGTCCTTCTTAATTGGACCTTCCTTGCTCGTCTGATAATTTCAAGGGAGATAACTTTATCGAAAATCGTTTATCGTGACGATATGAGCCACTGATGCTTAAAGACGTTATTTTTAAGTACAATGAAGTTTTATGATATGCTACCGCATAAAGTAAAGGGAATTATATCACAACTGTTGGGTGTATTCAACGTTACCCGTGTACCAACCACTTTTGTAATACAACCACTTTTGCAATAAAATTTATTACAAAAGTGGTTAACGCGTACCAACCACCTTTGTAATAAAACCACTTTTTGTAATAAACTAACCATTATTGTAATAAACTCATTTCGGTGATAAATCATGGACGTACATTTTATAGTCTGACATTGGGGTGGGGTGAGGGACTAGTTTACCTAAACATGTTTGGTGTGTCGTTCGATGGAATAACGTGTCCATTCACCAGTTAAAACATGGTAGTGACTGAAGAAAGTACGCAACCACTTTTGCAATAAACTTTATTACAAAAGTGGTCATCGCGTACCAACCACTTTTGTAATAAAACCACTTTTGTAATAAACTAACCATTATTGTAATAAACTCATTTCAGTGATAAATCACGGACGTCCATTTTATAGCCGGACATTGGGGTGGGGTGAGGGACTAGTTTACCTAAACATGTTTGTGTGTCGTTCAATGGAATAACGTGTCCATTCACCTATTGAAACTTGGTAGTGACTGCAGAAAGTACGCAAGCACTTTTACAATAAACTTTATTACAAAAGTGGTTATCGCGTACCAACCACTTTTGTAATAAAACCACTTTTGTAATAAACTAACCATTATTGTAATAATCTCATTTCGGTGATAAATTACGGACGTCCATTTTATAGTCGGACATTGGGGTGAGGTGAGGGACTAGTTTACCTAAACGTGTTTGTGTGTCGTTCGATGGAATAACGTGTTCATTCACTAGTTAAAACATGGTAGTGACTGAAGAAAATACGCAACCACTTTTGCAATAAACTTTATTACAAAAGTGGTTAGCGCGTACCAACTACTTTTGTAATAAAACCACTTTTGTAATAAACTAACCATTATTGTAATAAACTCATTTCAGTGATAAATCACGGACGTCCATTTTATTGTCGGACATTGGGGTGGGGTGAGGGACGAGTTTACTTAAACATGTTTGTGTGTTGTTCAATGGAATGACGTGTCCATTAACCTGTTGAAACTTGGAAGTGACTGAAGAAAGTAAGCAACCACTTTTGCAATAAACTTTATTGTATAAAAGGTTAGGTTTGTCATTCAACGTAACCGAGGACGTAATAAATTTATTGCACAATAGGTTAGGTTTGTCAACCAAAGCAACCGACAATTTAATAAATTTACTGCATAATAGGTTAGATTTGTCATCCAAAGCAACCGATAATGTGATAAATTTACAGCATAATAGGTTAGGTTTGTCATTCAACGTAACCGATGATGTAATAAATTTATTGCATAATAGGTTAGGTTTGCCATCCAACGCAACCGATAATGTAATGAATTTACTGCATAATAGGTTGGGTTTGCCATCCAACGCAATCGATAATGTAATAAATTCATAGCATAATAGGTTAGGTTTGCCATCCTACGCAACCGATAATGTAATAAATTTGTTACATAATAGGTTAGGTTTGCCATCCAACGCAACCGATAATGCAATAAATTTACTGCATAATAGGTTGGGTTTGCCATCCAACGCAACCGATAATGTAATAAATGCATTGCATAGTAGATTAGGTTTGCCATCTTACGCAACCGATAATGTAACAAATTTATTGCATAATAGGTTAGGTTTGCCATCCAACGCAACCGATAATGTAACAAATTTATTGCATAATAGGTTAGGTTTGCCATCCAACGCAACCGATAATGTAATAAATTTACTGCATAATAGGTTGGGTTTGCCATCCAACGCAACCGATAATGTAATAAATTCATTACACAATAGGTTAGGTTTGCCATCTTACGCAACCGATAATGTAATAAATTTATTTCATTTGCAGTTAAGTTTTCCATGCAAGACAACCGCTGATGTATTAAGTTTATTGCATTATAGGTTAGGTTTGCCATCCAACGCAACCAATAATGTAATAAATTTATTGCATAATAGGTTAAGTTTGCCATCCAACGCAACCGATAATGCAATAAATTTATTGCATAATAGGTTGTATTACATTACCGGTTGTAACAATGCTTATCGAGTGGATTGTGTGGGTAATTGAAAAGCGCGCAGCTCACGATACATGGTAAAATAGACTGCTGTATTGTTGGGTCAGAGGGGGTATGTCTACCACAGTATATGTCTGGCGGTGTAATTCCTATAACGAAAAAAAAAATAAAAAGGAAAAACAAGTTACACAAGTTATCAAAATCTGTTTAATAGGTCACTCGAAAAAGACAGGACGTTTACATCAGTTGGACAAAACTTCAGTGTACAGCTGACTGGCTTGCTCGACTAAACATCCCATGTCTGCAGGATTGGCACATAAGGAGCTTTGTGTTGCCAAATGCGGTAATGAAAGCGTTAATAATATTAATATAAAATGGAATAAACATTTTTTTTATATCTGGTCACGGGTTTTGATGCGCTGATCCACTTTGCATTCGGGGGTGAATGTCCCATGTAAAGCAAGATATTCAATTGGTTGGTAGCACATGGAGGGATCGCGTCAGATTGACCATGAGTGGTCATTGTTACTATTCTGCATTAAGCATAGGTTATTTCTTTTCAAGAACGATGAAAGTTCAGACACGATTATTGCTACGGATAAGTTAACCGTTACGCAGTCCGTCCATGCGGCACAATATCAGGGGCATGCGTAACTGGTTTCGTGTTATGTGGAAGGACTAGATCAAAGTAAATAAATTTCTTTTGACTACTATACATTTGCCAATTGTTATATTGCCAACTGAAACATTCATCCTTCCGGTATGGCAATATACCAATCGACCCGTAGTTAATTGTTACAGTGCCAAATTAGGTTCATGAAAGTTCACTCAGATGTTTGATAACATTACGTGTGCGACTGCACGTAATTTATTACTCCGTTTCAGAGCGAGCAATCGGGCCAGTGGTGAATACTTTTCATGGATGCAAAGGGATCAAAGTTGAGTCCAGTTTATCACCAGCGTCCAAGTTGCGCCATTCTTTCGTGTACCAAAAAGCAAAGGGGCATGTTTTACTTGTCTTATGGCACGCGGAGAGACAAGACCAGAGGGATAAGGTGCAGTTGAGTTTACTACTGAATACTCAATATTTGTTATATTTGTTATGTTCATTCAAAAAAAACAAAACAAAACGGCGAAAGTTTAGATTCATGTGTCAGAAGTGATATGATGTGAGCCCCTTTTCACGGTTGCAGAGTCAGACCTGCTATCACATCCCTAAGAGCAGCCGTTTAGTGCAGCAGTAGACCAGCCAAAGGCGCCCTCTTGTAATTCAGATGGATCTTAGAAGTCACGTCATGTCACGTGACTGCGGGCGCCCATGTTGTGTTGACATGTAACCAATGTGCGTGGTTATGTTGTGACGTCATTGCCATAGCGATACGAGGTTCGAATGCGCGTGCGCAGCTTGGGTGTATATGGGGACACGTGTTTTGGTCGTCCATTTTGTGTATAGGGGCGCCATCTTGATTTCTCAAATGTCACGTGGTTGCCTGGTGACGAAATCTTGCCTCTTGGTATAAGATCGGGGGTATGTTTTGAGGGTATGTTTGATTCAAGGGGAGTATCTTCCGGTAGTATAGAATTACACAAATGAATCCGACTTTCGTATATTTTAGTGGATTTTACTCTGGTAATGTTGTTGCTGGGACGTGGAAATCTTCCGGATCAAATGTTTGTACGAAGTGTGTTTTGGGAAAACATGGAATTACCCCAAACAACCGATATTAAATATAGAATTACCCAAAACAGCTTGACAATGTCTAAAAAACTATCCATGGATGGACATTTTTCTGAAAATATCGAGTCTTCCAGACACGATGGACGGCAGCGGCAGGGGCAAAGGGGACCAGGAGCTCTCGGGATGAGGCGGCAGGGAACCAGAGGCTCTTGAGGTATGGCGGCAAGGACAGGGGCGGTAGGTAGCAGAAACCGTGGGGAGGGGCGCTAGAAGCGGCGGAGGCTCCTCTTCTTCCATTTTCCCTCTCTGTTTATTGTTTAAAAAAAATAACAAGAGTTATCTCCATTGAAAGCAGAAAGTGCCTGTATGTAAAATGATTTTTCCTTAGAATCCATTTAATGAGTCCTAGTTAGTGACTCGGTGGATCCAAAAATATCGAAATGAGGCTATGATACGCATGATTTTGCACGCATTGAACTCATTTTCATAATCCTCAATTTTGGACATATGATTTTGCGCGCAATGTGCTCATTTTCACAGCATTCATTGTTCCATTCGACGAAAAACGGTATTCAGTGGGTCTATTTATTTATTTATTTATTTATTTATTTATTTATTTATTTATTTATTTATAATTTATTAATTTATTTATTTATTGGTGTTTTACGACACTTATATAGTCTGAGTCATTTTGTGTCGGTGACAGTTTTATGAGTGGAGGAAGCCGATGCACCAGAAGAGAACCACCAAGCAGCGACGAGACCCTATAACCTCTTCAACGTCACAAAAGCCAAGACTGCACTGCGCACTGTACATCAGTACTACGCACTGCACAACACAGTCAGGATAATTAAGGTTAAGACGCCGCGTGCACACCAGTCCACCTCAGAACACCGTCAGCTTCCCCACCCGCTCCACATGCGAGCAGTCGAGGTAAAGTACCTTACCCAAGGGCACGAAGTGTTAAACCAAATCAATCACTGAATGGTCACCCCACCAATAGACTAACCGGGTTCAACCGAGCTTAACTTCAGCGATGTTGGTGGCTGATGCACGTCCACCTGTATTGTGATAATTTACTAACACCAGTCAATAGTGTGTAATAAAATTTCTAATTTTCTCGCCTCATTTCGGGTTAACAAGATCGATAGGAACTACGGGGTTTAAGACAAACTGCGCCCGTGGGAGGAATTCGGGCAGACATATCAAAAGCGATAGACGTCAAACCCAGCTTTCCCCATCCATCCGTGTGCAGTAAGATTTTAGCGCCCACCAAATTTGGGAATAGATTTGACGCTACTTTGTGCTTCCCCTCTCCAAACAAACACACTGTCCGGCCATAAAATGGACGTCCGTGATTCATCACAAAAATAGGTATATTACAATAATGGTTAGTTTATTACAAAAGTGGTTGGTACGCGATAACCTCTTTTGTAATAAAGTTTATTGCAAAAGTGGTTGCGCACTTTCTCCAGACACTGCCACGTTTCAACTGGTGAATGAACACTTTATTCCACTGAACGACACACAAACATGTTTAGGTAAACTAGCTCTCAACCCACCCCAATGTCCAACTATAAAATGAACGTTCGTGATTCATCACAAAAATAGGTGCGTTACAATAATGGTTAGTTTAGTACAAAAGTGGTTGGTACGCGATAACCACTTTTGTAATAATGTTTATTGCTAAAGTGGTTACTTCAGTCACTTCCAAGTTTCAACAGGTGAATGGAATGGACACGTTATTCCCTTGAACGACATACAAACATGTTTAGGTAAACTTGTCCCTAACCCCACCCCAATGTCCAACTATAAAATGGACGTCCGTGATTTATCACCAGACTGTGTTTATTACAATAATGGTTAGTTTATTACAAAAGTGGTTGGTACGCGATAACCACTTTTGTAATAAAGTTTATTGTAAAAGTGCTTTCGTACTTTCTTCAGTCACTACCAAGTTTCAATAGGTGAATGGACACCCTATTCCATTGAACGACACACAAACATGTTTAGGTAAACTAGTCCCTCACCCCACCCCAATGTCCGACTATAAAATGGACGTCCGTGATTTATCACCGAAATGAGTTTATTACAATAACGGATAGTTTATTACAAAAGTGGTTTTATTACAAAAGTGGTTGGTACGCGATAACCACTTTTGTAATAAAGTTTATTGTAAAAGTGCTTGCGTACTTTCTTCAGTCACTACCAAGTTTCAGTAAGTGAATGGGCACGTTATTCCTTCAGGCTGTACCCCCAAATAAAGGATATGGACTATTCCAATTTCTGCCATTTAACTGGCATGGAAGATACCACCAGTGTTCAAAAGGTCAATAAAGATGATATAAACAAAAAACAGGCATCTTGATGTTTGTTGGTATGTTGGCTTTTTTCAAAAAGTATGGTGAAAATACCTGTCTATGGTGGTATCCAGAGTGTGCAATGCCAAGACACCCTAATAAAACCACAACTGAAGCACGGCAATGTCATGGATGGCCAGATCTCTATTGTATGTGTTTTTAGAAAACTCTCTTCGATCTTGACTGGACACGATTTGACTGATACATTTATGACCACATTAAAAGATGTGGTATCTATAATTCATCATATTTACTCTGATGAGCTTCAGTATTGAAATATGAAGCAACATTTCTCCTTCATTGCAGTTGGGGCATTTAAAGAGTATTTATGGGTACTCCTAAACCACACTGCTTGCCAAATCAGATTTAATCAGATCACACGCCAGTTGTCAACATAATGGTACTTGGTCTGAGTTAATACTGTTATTGAAATCATTATAGACTGAAATGGCTTGTCATACTTTCCCGACAAAAAACTGTTCGTCACATCAACGTGGCGGGGTTTGTTTACATGAGCTTCATCGACATATCTTCAAAACTTTCACACTTCATTGCATTGTGACACAATATATCAAATTTTTAATTCTCAGCTTATAGTTGAAGCTAGAAGTCCTGTCATGAAATGTGCACAAATAGCAAGTCGATCTGCGCGTTAATCTACGCGTTATGGCCATAGCAAGGCTATCAAATTCTGTACATATGGCCTGTACACAAGCAATGTTTCAGCCAATGGACATCCAGGAAACCCAGAGGTCCTTTGGCAGAAACATCGCCTGTGTTTGCTTTGAGTATATGGCAATTGCGTACAACTCCTACGCGCAATTAAGCCAAGATAAGCGCACAGTTAGTGACAAGACTTCTAGTTTTAACTGTATATACACCAGAATAAGACAGAGCTGTTGATATTTGATTAGTCGAGGTCGGACCTCAACAAACAATAGTCTTCAAAAGTGAATTTATTAGATATTCAGATTGTTAAAACAAAACTGGAGTCCCCAGACAATTTTATTTATGGTATAGAATGCAGGTGAACTGAAAAGAAATCATAAACTAGAGTTAATAACCCATTTGGGGGGGGTGCTCAGCTGAAGAACCCCTTGGTTCCGGCCATAAACTCATTGGTTTGTGTTTCCTATGAGGTTTATGGACTAAGTAACATTCATTAGGAATATTTTAGGTTTTTTGTTGAAGCATGTGTCTTATTACAAATCTCGTGAATTCTTGATTGAAGGCATAAATGTCTTTTTTGTTCTTGTTTACATCGTCCTTGTCAATTTAAAATGAATTTAGTCAGGAATTTTACATGTTAATTGTAATCTCATGCTGGTCAGTCTGAAAATGCGTATCCCTTGCCAACTGCTGTAAGCATATAAACAAGCAGCATCTTCTCCCGGTTGACGTCTGTTCTATTTTGATTGACCGACGCACATCGCGCAGGCCTTCGATTCGATATCATCCCGTGGCAGTGATAAATTGTTTCCATTTTCTCCCTTGCAATGTCGTCCCAGGCCTCGCAAAAATAAGAGGCAATGACGTATTTGGGTAATTTGAAGCGCATTTACGCAGAAAGGAATTTTTTCTCTGGGGTTTAGTGGAGAGAGAGGGGACCATGGTCCCCGCGTCACTCCCTGCAATATTGCAACAGGTCCAACATAAACTTAAACTTATATGTTTACTGTATAACCCATCGCTTAAGTATTTAAAGAAAATTCCTGTTTGCTGCAGCGGTTGTTATTACACTAAAAATGGGTTCGCAATTGGTTATCAAACCGCACATCGACCTTGTGCGTCTTCGGTGAGCAAAAAAAACAAACATTCGACTGCTGCAGTGGTTAGAGGGCGAAGGTATATTGATTAGCCCTTGAGCATTTTAAGCGAAAGTTGATGTGTTCGGTCCTCTCCAAAGCAACTTGCATTGTGTTTTGGAGCAGGCCACTTAATCCACAATTCCCCTGTGGGAACGACGTGCAACCTTGCACCTCAAATCAGTGCAAGTGCGTTGGACATTTCGACAGCTAATTACCACAGCACAATGGTTATCTCCGGGTATACCGGCTCCTTCTATCCGCTCAGTTGTCCAATTCGAAAACACTGGAAGGGTGTGTGAGGGGCGTAACCACGTGTCATTCCAAACTCGTGTATGCAAAGCGTGAAAAACTCCATTCGATGCGTTTGTCTGCAATAATATTCATTCTTGCGAAAACTCGGAAACGTGGCGATATACTGTAAACTCAAAACTTAGTTGGGGGTAAGAATTAACCGAAACCGTCTGGGTTGAGTGAATATGAGATCAGTCGGGCCATATTCAATCAACCCAGCTGATTTGGGTTAATTATTCGTGACCCAGCTGATTTTAGAGTGTAAGTAGAGGATTTCCTACCCATCGTCTGCTTACGCAGTAATGTAAAACGATACTGAGACGTTGGAGGGAGTGGGAGGGGGGTGACGGTGGTAAACATTATTACCAACACACCTATATTTTAATATGTTTGTAAATTTGACAATGGAAAGTTAAATGAACACACAACTAGATAAAGTGAGGAAGTTTTGGAGGAAATGGGCATTACCACTCCGTGAGCAAGCCAATACCCTTTTCTGTATTCTATACTTCGTTGTAAGTCTTGTCTATGTACATACTACATTTGTGTTGTCAAATCCGCGAAACAGAAATACTTTTCGGACTTGTTGTCAGCTAATGTTAACTCCCCTAATGCGCTGTCTGTCGTTCTTGAGAAGCTTCTTTATCGTCAAAAGACAACCGTACTCCCAGAGCATTCGTCATCCAAAGACCTTGCGAATAGATTTTCTTCTTTCTTTTCTGAAAAAAATTGAGACTATCAGAGCTTCGCTTGATACAAGCTCACAATCCGATCTTCGACAGATGGCCGACATGCCATGCACCTGTGTTAAAGCTGTTGCACAGTTGTCCCAATGCAAACCTTTGGCTACAACAGATATCCAGAGGTTAATATTCCAGGCACCATCTAAGCAATGCATGGTAGATATCATTCCAACTAGGTTGTTAAAAGCATCTCTTTCGGAGTTAACTACACCGATCTTGAAACTGGTCAGTGCCTCCCTCCACTCTGGCGTCTTTCCGACAAGCATGAAACACGCTTCAGTAAAACCTCTTCTCAAAAAGCCAACACTTGACCCAGAGGTTCTGAAAAACTACCGACCGGTCTCTAATCTTCCATTCCTATCAAAGATTATTGAGCGTGCGGTGGCTTCTCAGTTGAATTCTCATTTGCAGCCCACGGCCTAGCCGAAGTTAACCAATCTGCATACAGATCTAATTGCAGTACAGAAACAGAGCTTCTAAGGGTCCAAAATGATATCCTCCTATCCACGGACAGGCACAACCTAACATTTCTTGTTTTGTTGGATTTAAGCGCCGCTTTTAACACCATAGATCATAACATACTTCTTGAAAGTCTGGCCGTGAGAATAGGCCTTACTTACCGAGCACTTAATTGGTTTTCGTCGTACCTTAATGGTCGCACACAGAGTGTCCTTATCGGCAGTGAGTTGTCAGACAAGGCCACACTACGTTTTGGCGTCCCTCGAGGATCGGTGTTGGGTCCCTTACTGTACACTGTCTGTCTTACCTCTCGGTGACATTATCCGAAGCCATGGCCTTGACTTTCATTTTTACGCAGATGACACACAGCTGTATATTAGTTTTACTCACGCCTTTGAGCCTGAAGCATGCAGTAAGATTGAACTTTGTATTTCAGACATCAAGGCATGGATGACTAAAAACTTTCTTAAATTGTAGAAGTAATATATATAGGTCTACCTCATCAACTTTCCAAAATATCCAAACTGTCCCTCAGTACTGGAGGTTCTGCGATAAAACCCAGTAGTTGTGTTCCAAAGTTAGGTTATTTCATGGATGAAAATTTGACCGCTGATGAACATATCAAACATGTCTCTCGCAGTGCATTTTTTCATCTTTGAAATATTAGCAAAATTCGATCCTTCATTGATACGCAGACGTCTCAACAGCTTGTCCACGCCTTTGTTACCAGTCGCCTCGACTACTGCAATTCTCTTCTGATAGACTCTAAAACATCTATTCTTGAAAAGCTACAACACATCCAAAATTGTGCTGCACGGGTCATAACCAGAACTCAAAAGTACTGCCATAAAACACCAGTACTCTCTGAGTTACATTGGCTACCCGTTAAGCAAAGAATTCAATTTAAAATTGTCCTTTTGGTGTTTAAGTGTATCTCGGGATCTGCACCATCCTACCTGTCCGATCTGCTTACCATCCACAAACCACTGAGGTCTCTTTGGTCATCAGGTCAACTCAATCTGGTTCAGCCCGTATCTAAATTTACTAGTGCTGATGATATGACCTTTGCGGTTGCTGGCCCAAGGCTTTGGAATTCTCTTCCAATCGACATACAAAAATAGTAAATCACTTGAATCATTCAAGTCTGGTACTAAAACCTACCTTTTTCGAAAGACATTTCCTTCAGTGGTCTTTTAATTTTGGTCATAAACTGACATTACCAGGTGCGTGGGTGTTACTGAGTCAGTGAGGATTGCCTCGTTACTCGTCAAGTTACACGCACATACTTGTTTTGGTAAAGTTGTGGTTTGTTTTGTTTTGTTTTTTATTTCGTTTCAATTCAATACCCTTTTTCTTTTAGGTTCTATCGCTTATCGCCACGATATAGCCTCGGTTGCTGATGTGGCGTTGGCCACCAATAAATGATAATAGTGATCCATGTATCAATGTATTTGTGAGAGAATGTATGTGTGTATATGTATGTATGCAATTATTGTATAGCCATTGAGCACCGGGTGTGGATTCTAGGCTTTAAAATTATTATTATTAAATTATTATTATTATTATTATGTTTAAATTCGACTTTTGTCCGCTACAAAAATCTGTATTTTTATTCATGTTCAGAGGTAGTGAATGTCGAGTTTCATAAGAATATTGAAAATAGTGCTTTTTTAAAATAATTTGGAAGCAAAAAGATTTAACATTATTCAGTTGGACCTCATATATTTACTGCATTTAATGTCCGTCCCATCAGTAGAGTAATAGTTACGATTTTTATATAGAATTTGCACAAAATTTTACCATCTTATTTAAAAATGGAAGCAAAAAGGCAACAACTTAGAAATAAGTAGAAAACACCTGAAAACACACCGCAAAAGAAGGAATATTAAATAATTTGATTATATTCGGAAATGATTTTACTCATTGACGGCGACAATGGTGAAAACGAGAAGTACAGATAAACGTTATCTGACCAAATACCTGTAGTTCTAGACATGCGGAAATTGCCACATCACCAATGCACGTCGGAGTGGTTTGATCTGAGGCTGAAATTCTTTTTGAAACAAGGAACATGCTGCCTAAATTGCACTATGTATCCAAAATGCAAGTTGTCTTATAATTTATTACTGATTTTATAATCGTTTTCCCAAAACAATCATGAAAAGATCATTTTATCGATGGAACAAAAATATGGTGAAAGAAAAATTAAAATTATTCACATGGCATTACAGCACGCATTTCTTCCCTAATTTACAGAAATGATGCTTCTAGCCTAAATCATAGAAGCTATGGATCCTGAAAGAGGGTTGAAGTACCTTGCTGTGATTACCTCGGTGAAGCTGTATTTCGAAAGTATTATTTTGTGCATTCGCGAAAAAATAAAAAATGGGTGAGGTGAGTAAAGTGATTCAAAATAACGCCCCTTGGTTAGATTTCTGGGGACTTTCATATTTTATTTCTTATATATTTTGGAAAAAGGTGGCAGCAAATTAATTTGTTTAGAAATGAGTGCCCGATTGGTCATTTTGTTCGGTATTTATGTTGGAATGGGGTCTTGGTTACATTTCCAAACCGTAACAAAGAAGGAATCCAAATCGTCAACCAATTTCTTTGACCGTACGTCCAAACTGTCAACTATTCAGAACACGATATTGGTTTCAGAGGGGGTTTTATTCACGTACGACACAAATAAGTGTGAGGAAAACAGTAGTAAAAACTGTAAAAATTGTTTTTCTTTTGACCAACTTTTATACGAAATAATATTGTAAGTATTAATGAAATCATTTGATTATGTTTTCTAACGCTACGACACTGGAGTTCTGTACATTTCATCACTGGAAACGTTTAAAAGCGAATATTTGATATTTAATTTGCTACTGGTTTATCCTGTTTATGTCATCGAGTAATTTTTAAATACTGGGTGCAAAACTGAAAAAAACGTACTTGTTTCGATAATTGCAACTGGGCTCGACCCTGTTGGATGAAACAAAACACACAATCACCGTAGATTGCACATAATGATAAAGCGGTTACCTACATGAAACAGTCGGTATCCTCTATATAACTTAATTTTTTTAGGATTATTCCTATAATTAGTGTTTGGAATCTAATATTATTGTGCCCGTGGAAATATTGCACAATCGTGGAAAGTGACGAATCCACGGCAGCTGAACAGTACAGTGTCTGATGGGAACGCTGTGGCTCAATGGTTAGAGTATCAGACGTCACATCGAGAGGTTTACGCTTCGATCCTAACCAGGGGTAACTGCACTACATTGCGTCCTTGGGCAAGGCACTTAATCCCGATTGCCCAACCGGGGTTTCTGTGTAGCTATTTGCTAAGGAACATTGTAAGTTAATGGTGCATGTGCCTACAACCAAAGCAAGCACTGTATGTGCGGAGTAAGTACGTTGTGCAATCTGACAGTTGCTCGCAGCTACTGGGTGGTTCTCTACAGGTACTCCAGCTTCCTCCATCCGTACATCTGTCCCACTCTAGGTGGCTGTTGAATGTATCGTTAAATCTAAATAAATTAATAATTACAGTGTCTGATAACTAGTAACGAAAACTGTCTAAACTAGACGTTTTCGTCTAATGGTACTCTTCTTTAATAAGCTGGTAGAAATAATGGGTTTAGTGCTACGGCGAAACAGAGACTGCAAAAGTCTTCAGTGGGCAATCCTACACACAAGAATGCAACACGTTTGATGTTACTCGTCTCCAAACTAACATAAGACACTGATTGAAGTTGGCAAATTTGAGTCCCTTTCAAACGTTTTTCTTATTCAAGCACGCAGTATGCTAGAGGGTTAACTCTGACGCAAATACTGTAACCTCACCTCTCTTCTATAAACATTGCTGTATTTATCTATACTAAACGCAATGTCGCAAAATGCTCACAGTAACATAACTTCTCTCTCTTGATAAATTTTGTACAAAATCCCTGTATTCTTGCAATTCGTGGTCCTCGCAGAATTAATGTTGAAACGTTGCGTGGTGATTTTGTATCATATTATCCTGTAAATGTATGGTAAATATTAGCTGAACGTGGACGATGTTCGAGAATTGTGAGAAAAACATCGATTTTCACTATAATCTGGCCCGTTTTCACAGGAAAAAGTTTTCGTTGAGATGACATCAGAGAGAAGATTTTAGTCAGGCAAAACACTATCGGCCTGCAAATTTTCAGGCATTTTGTACAACCAGTTTTGTAGATTCCGTGGATACAAAAACGAGGTGGAAATAAATGACCCGCCCAAAAAATGTTTTAAAAAATCAAATAACTTTTCCAATCAGTGCAACAACAAAAAGTCGGTAAGACTTAATTAATAATATTATAGCAAAACATATGCTTTATTCTTTCGATAATTAATTGCCCAGTGTGAAATCTGTTGAAAACGTGTATTCGTTTATTGGAAAAGTTTAGTTTCGCCCCAACGCCGGCAAAAAAGCTGTCTACGCCAGTATGCACTCCCATAATTATTTCTGACTTGCATCGTGGGGCGCGGTGGCTCAGTTGGTAGAGGTGCAGGCTGCAAGCCGAGAGGTCCTCGGTTCGAATCCCACCTGCGGCAGCCGGGATGTGCCCTTGGGCAAGACACTTCATCCCATTGCCCACGTGGGGGCACGGTGGCGTTGTGTACTAAGGCGTACTGCACGTCGATTGTGCACCTGTCTTCAACCAATGCTAACCCTGCTTGTGTGAAGTCAGTATGTTGGGGAGCTGACAGTTGCTCGCCATTGCTCGGTGGTTCTCTCCGGGTACTCCTTCTTCCTCCACCCATCAAACTGTCGCGGTCATGATTAGCTATTGTGCAGAAATATGTGACCTTAAACACCAATAAATAATAAATAAATAATAATTTTGACTTGCATTGATTTCTTTGTGAATCAAATTTCCACATTGTTTTGTAAAATTATGTTATAGGTATATTTTGTCGAATCATGGCAGCAACCGATTGCGAGGATAATTTCTAGCACTGAGACGAGTCATTTAAGAAGACTTGTAACCACCTGTGACAGTTGTAGGCCCACGAGGAGGCCTTAAAATCTAACAAGTCAATTTCTGCGCAATAGCTATCTACCCTGCTGTGTCTAGGGGAGGCATTATTTGTATTATATCAAATCTGGCAAAAATTGAATCAAATGGAATGTTCAATCTAATCTTATCACTTATCAAGAAGACAAGCAGTCAAAAATGTCAATATTGTACCTTCTCACAACCGTGGAATATGACAAATATCAACCTCCACACAAGTATTGCTTGCTAATTATCACACTCGTTGCAGGTGGTGGAGACTCAGACTGCAGCAGGGACTGCTTTTCTGTTTGGGCAAGTTTATCAAAAGCAGAATATTTCCGAAACAAATCAATGTAGTTTCAGAAACGCAAAATTTTGAACTGTATAGAAGATCTTGTGATAGAAGATGACGTCGAAGGAAGATTTCGTTTCAAGTTGTTATGTCGGTCTATTCGTCTTTCTGCTGGGAAAATGCAACTGCTGTCCACAGTGATTTTTAGTAATTTAGACGATGTGGGGCAAGTATAATCTGCTATCCGTGTTCGATAGATAGTGAAATAATAATAATAGGAAAAAATATAATCTGTAAAAATGTGGGAGGGCATGGTTTCTCCGTCACACACCCTACCGCTTCAGTCACTATTAACCCAGCGAACAATTATTGTATACGCTACCCCATGTGCAGATATAAAAGTGTCTATCCCCTCCATCCCCGGGGTCTGCGGTTATATTTTTAAATTAACATTCGAATGCACAAAACTCCATGTAACACCCCCACCGCTTCGGTCGCCATTAGCACAGCGGAAAATTATTGTAGGCGATGTGAGGGAGCATAGAGGCTATCCCGTGCACAGATAGAGCGGATGGGTGTATCCCTTCAATTCCCAGTGCCTACGTCTATAATGTTAAATAATACAGAGAGTCATCGAATGCATACAAACAGGCCTTTGAGGTATTGTTCAAACCTAGTCTATTCGAGCAAGTAAGCCATTGAGTAATTGCTCGAACGAGTGACTCCTGGTTCGACTCTACGACTCATTTCAGACAAAAGTGATTCCATAACCACAGAATGTTTTTCCAAAAAGGATTCATTCACAAGGTAGCGTAAACATGTATGATGGAGCACACTTCTTAAAAAATCTTTGATGGTTTTCAGATGTTAAAGGTACGGTCACGAGAACTCCATATGCTGTCTGGCAGAATGGGATCTGGAACTCACAATCTCTAATTGACTGCAAACGATTTAAAAAAAACTGAACGCCAAATTTATTCATCATTTATTTATTTATTGGGGTTTAACGACACTTTCTGCAGCCAGTGTCACCTCGTGTCAGACAGTTTTACGAGTGGGGGAACCGGAGTACTCGGGGAGAACCACCGAGCAACGTCGAGCAACTATCAGACTTCCCAGCGTACTAACTCTACACGAGCAGGGTTAGCATTGGTTGAAGACAGGTGCACCATCGACGTGCAGATGTTTTAGTACACAGCACCACCGTACCCCCAAGTGGGCATTCAGGATTAAATGCCTTGCCTAAGGACACAACGCAGTTACCCCTGGCGCAGATCGAACTGTAGACCTCTCGGTTTGAAATCCAATGCCGTAACCACTGAGCCGCCGTGCTCCAACATATTTGTGATCTGACCTTCGAAGAAAAATGCGGACGCAATGCAATCTTGCCGTCATTGTTCACCAAAAAACTATTCACGAATCGGAATTTCCTTCTGCTTTGCCATTGCCGTTTTCGAACTGTTCATCTTTGTCCAAAATAGATTTTAAAAATAGGGGCCGCCGAGCGGGCAGGAGTTTTCGGCCTTCTCACTTTTTTAGACAATAATCTTCAAAATATTTGAAAATATTAAATGGAATGAGTTTAGACAACGGCCATATTATTATCAGAGCCGATGTGTTTATACATATATAACGAGTCAGTGCAGGTAGAACATTAATCCACTAAAATCATCCGTATTTTACAGGATTCTCTGGGAGATAGTCCCATAAACCACCGCTTAAATTTCAGCCTCACCCCACTCGCCCACCCACATTCAAAGTCATAACACTGATCTTGTTTAACTGGTTTAGGGTAGATTATTTTTGGTGGTCTTAAATTGGTATTCAAAATGTGTTTATTACAAATTATTGGAGAGTGCCCACATGCACTCTCCAATAATTTGTTGTAAAACAATTTTATATAAATAAAATATCATTTACGTTTGACTGAATATGAAACATGAGGCAGAAAAATGTTAACATTTACTCTGGCACCCTCATTTTTCTGAAAGCCCCGATAGTGGGTTGTAGCACTTAACCGGTTAATAGATATATTCTTGATGAACTGACACAAAACACTGTTCTTGAACTATATAAGCTCCTCGGAGTTGTCCATGTTGTTCTCGGATCAAAATTAGGACGCGAAATGACGTCTTTTAACGATCACATCCAGCTCAATAATATATAGAACTATCACAAATCCTCACGTTAAAATCTCAAGAGGAGAATGTTACGAGAATATTACACAAACATTCATGTTAGGTTTGAAGAACCCACTGAAAAATTACTGTTTCATTCAAATTCGACGATTTCAATATGTTTATTGATATAGCTTGGAGGTTTTGATTTTGGGGATTTGGTTTCGGCGCGGTTCCAATTAATCCGTTGAGAACATATAGTAAATACACAGAACGACACGCGTGTGTGAATGGGTTAATGGATATGGCACCCGTGCCATCGCGGAAGGATAAAACTAGAGGCCTGCGACCTCTCGTTCTATCCTTCCGCTTTGGCACTCGTGCCATATCCTTCAACCCTTTGATACTTTTGTACGTGTTATTGCGTACGAAATCAAACAGCACGTTCATACTTTGTGGTCATTTGTTTTCTTATTATTTTTCGATTGTTTTCAAGTGTTATCCTCAAATTCCCATTTTCTCCCGAATAATGCTCAGTGACAACCGTTGAGCCAAATGTTATAACAGCTTAAAAAAAACTAACATAATCCTGCTATCAAGACTTCTTAACTGGTTGAGTGCTAGAAGCCACTACCCTTGCTTTCAAAAAATGAGGATACCAGAGCAAAAGCCCACACTTTCCTTGCTTATATTTCATATTCAGTCAAACACACATTTTGTTTATCTAAATTTGTTTTATTACAAATTACTGGAGAGTGTCTGTGGGCACTCTCCAATAATTTGTAATAAAACAAGTTTTGAATAACAAATTCAGACCACCAAAAATAATCTAGCCCTCAACCAGATAATCACTCATGTGAAAAATATTTTGTTATTTGTACTTTCCGACATTTGACGTCGCATTTTGAAAAACGTTGAAAAAACCTGAATTTCCAGTGACGTTTGAACGTCAGGATAATTACAGTTTCAAAGGGTTAACCCATTCACACACGCGTGTCGTTCTGTGTTTATTACTCGCCTTCACGTCTATAAAGACAATTATTAGAAGGCCACTAAGCAATTCATTTGACAACTATCAACACAAAGAACACATTTTGTCGCCAACCAAATTTTCTAGTGGAACCCGTATTACTATTTCGTCCCCGAGTTCCAATGTGTTCTATGTGCCTACTGGCACATAGAACACATTGGAACTCAGGGGACGATTTTCAGCTATCGCAAGCGATTCATATTGTAATTGCGTCGCACGATTTGAAAAAAATTCCTGTGAAATTTCGCTTCTATTTAAAAATAGTCCGTCAACGATTTCCGTTCGCACAAATTTTCATTTTCCGCATGGTTTAGTGTTGCTGAAGATGGGGATAACATAGAACAGGCGTGTCATAAATACCACTCCAGGCTCCTTAACATGGAATAAATTCGCAGTAGTTTGTACGACACCACTCACAACAGACAGTCTTGTCTGTAACTATCTCCATTGGGATTAGTTGAACTTTCCTTTTGTCAAGAAATCTTTGGGTTCCAGGGGATCAATTGCTAAACCTTCTGAATCAGAAAACAAACATAAATCAGGGTCACTAAGGAACAAAGTTTATCTTATCTACAGTTAAAACTAGAAGTCCTGTCATGAAATGCGCACAAATAGCACATCGATCTGCGCGTTAATCTACGCGTTATGACCATAGTGAGGCTATGAAATTCTGTACATATGGTCTGTTCACGAGCAACGTTTCAGCCATTGGACCTCCGGGTAACCCGGAGGTCCATTGGCAGAAACATTGCCTTTGTTTTCTATGAGTAACCAGGAGAACCTGCCATGCTATGGATTCCATTCGACATGGCAATTGTGCGCAATTCCTATGCCCAATTAAGCCTAGATAAGCGCACAGATCTTGACAGGACTTCTAGTTTTAACTGTATGTTGTGATCTCATTGTCACATTTGTGTTCTAGTTAACAAGGGAGAAAACGTGACAAAGGGAACACAACATATTCATCCCTTTGCCGGACAGTGATTGGGTCCATACGGCCCACTAGTCCAGTTTCATCCCCAGTAAGATCGGTTTCTGGCTTCCCGCTAAAAATAACAACAGGGAAACGAAAGAAAAAAATCAAACATCCAGCTCTCTTTAATGATACCAGTTTAAACCTCGAATTATTACTTTTATCAATGAAGAGTGAGCAATCAAGTTATTTTCCAAACGATATAACGCCACACAGCACAAAACTCATTTTAAAAACGATTTAAACTCGAATAATAAGGCATTCGCTAATAACGGCGCAGTTAATACAGGGGATAATGGAGATAAAAGTCCCGAAAAAGATAAGGTGTGATTAGAAGAGGCGAAATGAAACGACGACCGAGGATTAGTATTTCAAAAAATAATTTCGGACAATTATAACGTTAAAACTCGGGTGAATGAGTAGCACAACGCATAATCCTATAAAAAATTTACAGCCGTTTTTCACGGTGTAATACAAGGGTCCACTACACTAGAGTGGCCCATGTACAAAAATCTATTACGCCAAAGTGCATCCAACTTTGTGCATTATGTTCATGTGCCACCCTTAACCCTTTGAACACTGATGATATCTTCCATACCAGTTCAATGACAGCAACTGGAAGAGTCAATATTCATTATATGAGGATAGACCAATTGATATTTTCAACGTGCAGCCTTGAGGCTGCCAGTTGAAAATATTGATTGGTCTTTACCACACATTCACTTATCACCCAGCATACTTAATGAAGGGAGCGCTTGTCGCAAAGTGGTTACGGCATTGGTCTTCAAACCGAAAGGTCCACGGTTCGATCCCCGCCAGGGGTAACTGCGCTGTGTTCTTTGTGCAAGACACCTAATCCCCATTGTCCATGTGTGGTCTCGCTGGTTCAGTGTACTAAGGTGTACTGCACGTCGATGATGGACTTGTCTTCAACCAACGCTGAGCCTGCTTGTGCGGAGTTGGTACGTTGGGGTGTCTGACAGTTGCTCGGTAGTCCGCTCCGGGTACTCAGGCTTCCTCCACCCGAAAAACAGTCCGAAACGAGGTGACCCTGGCTGTCGAAAGTGTCGTTAAAGCACAACAAAATTAAATAAATATATAAAAAACATCCTTAATGCAATTATGACGTGTTATGTTCCTGGAAATGTAACGCGCCTTCTCGGGTTCAAAGGGTTAACCAGTGGATTCGGATGCTTTATTCAGAGAAGGTTCAACCTCGTATGATGCTGAAGATCTTAATGCTTTTATTTTTATTTGAATGGAATACACCCAAGACGACTGACTTTCAGCGTCATTGATTACAAATATTAGACTTATTAAACCCGTAGCAGGAAGTCTGTACCAACAAAATAATGGATATATTTCTGACATTATATTCAGTTGTTGAGGCATTATTCGTTCAGTTGAACCTAGGATTATTTGGACGTTCGGTAATTATATTACCAGAGAGCAGTCGGAACGTTGAGCCATTCCCCACTCTTTTGCCAATTGAAACTTGGTTTGAACAGACGACAATATCGAACATGACAAAGACGCAAGCGCGAAGTTGTTACACGCTTTATACAAGCTGGTGTGTTATTCATCTGCTTTTGAGATGTTTCGCCCCAACTCTAGGCTATGAAGTTACATATTTCAACACATGCCAACGCCGAAAAATAGAAGCGAACAGTTCGATGGCGGTTTCGGAAAATGTTGGCATTGGTTGTGCAAGGCAATGCGCGAGACGCCGCCGTTGTTTGTCGGCGACTTTTGTCACGAGCGACGTAGAAAATAACTGCCAGCTGTACGGCTACACGGGCGGAGAAAAGAGCTGTGAGTCATATCCAGAGGATGTACGAAGCACCATACTGTTTCCAATAAGGGTGAGTATTTTATGTTGACAGGAACATGTAAATTTTCTTCTGTGCAGATTAATCAATTCAATCATGGATAAAGACAAAGTTGTCTGTCCATCATGAGACAACGAACTAAATACAAAAGTGGGATGAAGGATCAGTAATAATTTAATCCTACAACTCCGTGTAGGGTCCTCACTGCAGATATAAAATAATTAATTATTTAATTAGGTATCCATATTATTATTTATTTACTAGCTTGTATGATTATGCATTGTACACGTCCGTTTATTGTATAAAGTTATATTATCTATACTGAGTCAAAAAAGAAAGTAGCAATTCTTTTAGTATTATCGACTTTAATCCCAAACAAATTATTGTAAATTCATATGTCGAGTCTAGCTGTGCGAATTTGCATACTTTCATGTTCGTACTATTGCCAGCGTCACGTCAATTCAGACATGGGGTGAAATGAAAAGTTCGCACGTGCAGTCAATAGCGTGTATGTCCACCGTTTGCCCTTGGATGGCAAGACATCGACGGCGCATGCACCTGATAAGTCTCTGGATGTCACCCTGTGGTATTGCGTTCCACTCCTGCCTTAGAACATTAGGAAAATCGCATAACGTCTGAAGATCATGAAGTCGTACCCGACGGTCCAATTGATCCCAAAGATGCTCGATTGGCGACAAATCTGGCAAAAGTGGGGGCCAGGGAAGAAGTTCGATGCTCTGCTCCTCAAGAAAGTCACGACAGATACGCGACACGCGACATCGAGCATTTTCTTGCTGGAATAACTGCAATCCGACGTTAGCGTTGAACAACGGGACAACAACAGCGTTAAGAATTTCGTCCCTATATCGCTGTCCATTCAGATTACCATCGATGAAGATCAACTGCGTTTGATGGTGCAAGGACATTCCTGCCCAAACCATTACACTATCCCCGCCGAAACGGTCGCATTCCCGCACGCAAGCATCAGAAATCCGTTCTCCTCGTCGGCGATACACTCTTGTCATACCATCAGCGCACCGTAGACAAAATCGTGATTCATCACTACAAAGAATTGTGCTCCAACGCTGCTGAGTCCAGCAAACACGCTGACGTACCCATTCCATTCTCACGGTACGATGACGTTGCGTAAGGGTTGGTCCGTGGTATGCATGCCTACGTCGGATGCCGTGTTCAGCGAGTCTGTTGCGGACAGTTTGTGCACTGATTCTATTGTTAGTTCTACCAGGAGTAATTGCTGCTGTCCTCGTCGTCGGAAGAAAGTGACCCCGCAAGTGAGACGTCCTGATGCGTTGGTCTTATGCAGGAGTCGTAACCCTTGGTCGCCCTGAACGCGGTCGGTCGGCAGTAGATCCAGTGGATCTATACCTTCCAATGAGACGGTAAAAAGTGGCCACAGTGACTCCGAACTCAGCAGCGAGCTCATCTGGAGGTATCCCAGCATCATGCATACCAATGGCACGCAACCTATGATTTTCGGTTAACCTTGGCATTTTTTAAAATGTCGGAAGACAAAACGTAGCGTATTTTCTCAGTAACCCAGGCTCTCTAGCACAACATAACACAAAGAAAATCGTCGGTCACGCATTCAAATTTGACATTCTCGGGTAGCACGTGCTATTTTGAAATCCGTAGCAAAATTTATACGGTTGGGTGGACAACAACAACATGTCATTAAACTCTTTGCACGACTTCTTGTCCACAAACATGTAACATGAGAACTATTATATTTCATCCCTTATGCTATTTTTTCACATTTGTTTCTATTATACTTTCTTTTTTGACTCAGAAAATATAATGGACTTTTCGTGCACATGCCCGCGAACAGTAAATTTTGACCGGTCTAAATTTTTTGTCCGCTTTTCTCAGATCAGAGTTATATTTCTATAGTCGTGTATAAAACACGCCGTTATCACTTCCTTCTCGCATTTTTAACCCTCAAGACCCCATAAGCCACAAACAGTGACCTTTATATTGCTCTGAAAACGTTGTCTCAAGTGTATTATTTATTGAAACCGCTACTGGTAAAATGCATTTACAGAACCTGGAGAGTGTATTATCACTAAATCACCCGCAGAGTGGAGATTCCACCCAAGCAATAATTGCAAATTTGTTGCAAAGCATAACCAGCACAAGCAAAGTTTCAGCCAATGGACCTCCGAGTTAAACCCGGAGGTCCATTGGCTGAAACATTGCTTGTGTTTTTTGTCGATATGTACAAAATTTTAAAGTTATAGCTTAAGTGATAACTCCACTCTGTGGGTGATTTAGTTACAATCCACTCACCACGTACTGTATCTTGACAGTGTTTTTGCATCAATAATGCAGAAACGTTGTTAAATCATCTGCAGCTGTGTACTTGTATATACGGTAGTTATTAATATAAAATTGATCCGAGGACTCGAGGGTTAAAATTCCCTCTAGTTCAGCAGAACTGGACCATATTCAGGAATTAGCGCCTCCGTGAAAAACCGCGCAGGCCAAATTTATCCTAAAAGCGCACTTTATCGCGCCCTGACGTTTTGCACAGAAACACCGTTGCTTTAAAAACCCTGTCAGCTGCAAATGATGTCGACATGAAAACCTTGTTTGAGTAAAACAGATTCAGTAATAGCAGATTAAGCGGCCCATAATGATGGATCGGTTGCAGCATAAGAAATAAAAAAGGAAAAGGCTCTTGATCGCCTGCTTCGAAATGTTCCTCTTAGACTGATGTTCAATATTATAATTACGAAGCACTGGATTGAACTCGACAGTAGTGTAGGGAAATCACGATATGTGCAACGTTTCTAGCTGATGCACAGAACAATCACTCGATTGCATCAGCATCACACAATTAATAAATAGAGGATATGGAATGAGTGTATTTCTCATATAATATTTATGAAAAGAGTCTAAGAATTTTACGTTTTGGCGAGCCCAAACGGAAAATTCGGACGAGTTTCATAAATATTATATGAGAAAAAACACTCATTTCATATTCTATTTATCATATTTCACACACACGCACAAATTAGGCACTTAGTATGACTTTTTAACCCATCACCTAACTTGAGTTGCAGACGGCACTTGGAAAAAACATCCTCGTATAACTAAAAAATTTTCATTTTTTGCTTCCAAAACATTGGTTATGATCCCTCATTGGAACGAGCTCGTTGAGCTCGTTCCAATGAAGGGTCATAACCTATGTTTTGGAAGCAAAAAGTGAAAATATTAAAAAAAATGAATGGCGTTTTTCTTGTAGGTAAAAGATTAATACAATATAACCCACCCTAAATAGGACAGACAACGTAAATTCTCCCTACTGAAATTATGCAAAAGTGACCCAGTTGTATTTTGTTTAGCCAATCAAATTGTCCAGTTTTGAAATTGACCAATGAAAGCTCCCAACTCTAATTATGCAAATTATGAAAATGTGGCCCAGTTGTATTTTGTTCAGCCAATCAAATTGTCTAGTTTTGAAATTGACCAATGAAATTGACGGAAGGCTTTATTTTATTTATCACTGATTAATATGAAAACAAAATATCAAATGTTTTAAAGTGAACAAAACGGACGAGTCATATGATAAATCATGATATTGATTATAAATAATGGAACAAAATGTATTATTTCGATGGACATATTTATCGCAGGAAATGTATCACTGCCAGTATCATTCCACTTAGGCACGTGTGTCAACTCAGATATATATTAGTGTGTGGAAACCCCTGTATGATCGTGCTCACCCCTCGCCAGAAATATTACCCACGCTCATCTACTATGATGATTTATTATGCCTCACGTTTGTAACATCAGCCGTGATTGGTTAATTTGATACCTTCTGAAAGTCATAGTACTGGAGTTTTGGGGCAAAAGACGGGTACTATCGGAACGTTCTTCCCTGGAGACAAGAGAACAAAGAAAATGTAAGCTCCACTATCATTGATCAGCATCGATTACGCACACTGGTGCTGTGTCTGATTACATACAATCTCTTTTCGTCACCGAAAGACACAAACTTACCAACAAATATATCATCTTCACTTCTTCAGTGGGTGTGTTTTTAATTTTAACTGCAAACAATGAATTCAAAAGAATCAGAAATATTAAAGACTCACGTGTTGTCCACCACTTCAGTGAATCCTGAATATGATATGAGTTATGACTTCATTCAATTATTTCCACAATTTTAGTACTCCTGCCCTGGACCTCACTGAGCCTCCGCCTGAGGCCTCAAGTTCAAAATAAATTGTTTCACTCCGCTTAATTCTAACAACTATCGTCGTCAAAGAAACATGAATTAATATTCCATTAATCTATACCACTTATCACACAAGCATTAATAATGAATTATAATATGACATGAACAGCAGTGATGCAGTTGTAAACACTGGCATTTGGTGATATAGAAACTCCCAAAGCGACGGCACTTGTGACAAGTCATTTTCGAAGAGACTTCATTCGTTCGAAATGACGTCATGTTTTTGGATTCGACTACATTGTTATTACAAGATTGGTGGCATGAACATTGCAGTTTTAACGCCTTCGCTGCTTCAGGTTTTATTTCAGAAATCACACAAACTCAGGTACTATCGACCGACAGAACATGCAAGAAGCTGCTTCAGGTTTTATTTCAGAAATCACACAAACTCACGTACTATCGACCGATAGAACATGAAAAGAAACGTTCTAATATTATAGGAATACAGCATAACTGAACTATTCTATTCTAATATGTTTTCTGCACCTAGACCGACTAAAAGATATATATAGGGCTTTGTTGGGAAAAGATTTCATGGAACCACTGGCATCGCGATTCTATTCTGAATGATAAATCATTTCAAGGAGTGTGTTTGTCGGTGGCCATGCCTTGATGACGTAATTGTAATAAGGGTCAGTCGTGATTATAGTTCGAACACGCCGAGTCCTTGGAAATGTGTTTATATATACTGAGTCAAAAAATAAAGTATAATAGAAACAAATGTGAAAAAAATTGCATTAAGGATGAAATATAATAGTTCTCATGTTTGTGGACAAGAAGTCGTGCAAAGAGTTTAATGACATGTTGTTGTTGTCCACCCGACCGTATACAATTTTGCTACGGATTTCAAAATGGCACGTGCTACCCGAGAATGTCAAAATTGAATGGGCGAACGACGATTTTCTTTGTGTTATGTTTTGCTAGAGAGCCTGGATTATTGAGAAAACACGCTAGCCTTCCGACATTTTTAAAAATGCCTAGGTTAACCGAAAATCAGATGTTGCGTGCTATTGGCTATTGCGCTGCTAAGTTCGGAGTCAATGTGGCCACTATTTACCATCGCATTGGAAGGTATAGAAGCAGTGGCTCTATTGCCGACCGACCGCGTCCAGGTCGACCAAGAGTTACGACCCCTGCACACGACCGACACATCAGGACGTCCCACTTGCGGGATCGCTTCCTTCCGACGACGAGGACAGCAGCAATTACTCCTGGTGGAACTAATTAATAATAGAATCAGTGCACAAACTGTCCGCAACAGGCTCGCTGAACACGGCATCCGAAGTAGGCGGCCATACCACGGACCAATCCTTACCCATCGTTATCGTACCGTCAGAATGGAATGGGTACGTCAGCGTTTTCGCTGAACTCAGCAGCGTTGGAGCACAGTTCTTTTAGTGATGAATCACGATTTTGTCTACGGCGCGCTGATGGTAGGGCAAGAGTGTATCGCCGATGAGGAGAACGGTTTTCTGATGCTTCCGTGCGGGAATCGACCGTTTCGGCGGGGGTAGTGTTATGGTTTGGGTAGGAATTTCCTTGCACCATCGAACGCAATTGATCTTCATCGATGGTAATCTGAATGGACAGCGATATAGGGACGAAATTCTTAACGCTGTTGGTGTCCCGTTTTTCAACGCTAACGTCGGATTGGCAGTTATTCCAGCAAGACAATGCCCGATGTCACGTGGCGCATATCTGGCGTGACTTTTTTGAGGAGCAGAGCATCGAACTTCTTCCCTGGGCTCCACTTTCGCCAGATTTGTCGCCAATCGAGCATTAACCAGTGTGTCCATTTTAGGGTCTGTCGTGGCCGAGTCGTGTTCGTGGTTTAGTATAGTTTCGCGAGGCGGTTTTCGCGAGGCCGAAAGAAACCTTTTCCGCGTAGTTTCGAACCCCACTGTGTCATTTACAGCTATTTTTAGTTTGTTATGTAATGAAGATATGGCTACCGTAGAGCAGCTGTAACTTCAATGTTGACTGAGTGATGCACAGTTTTCCCTTTTCAACTTGATAAAATAAAATTGAATGTGAAAGGGATCAAAATCAGTCTTTCAGTAATAACGAAACTTTATCATCTTGTTTTATCTAAATTTCAGAAATGCAAGAATGGTGGATGGCCTGATGTGAACGATGTTTGCGTTTGTCCCAGTGGTTTTGGTGGAACATTTTGTGAAATTAACTGTAAGTAGATAAAAATACAGATGATTATTTTATTTAATAGTCCTAGACGACATTTTATAATTTATTCTCCTTGACCCCTTGAACAAAGAGACCGTTTTTCCGGTCCAGGAACAGGATACGTTATTCTTTCATTCAGTATGGTTATTGCTAAGTTAAAGTGTGGGATAGAGCAATCAATATTTTCAACTAAGGCTGCACGTTGAAAATATTGATTGGTCTACCCCCAAATAATAAATATGTACTCTTCCAATTGCTTCAATTGAACTTACGTGGAAGATACCACCAGTGTTCAAAGGGTTAACCCTGCACCTACCACGACTAGCAGCCGACAATGGTAAAATGAAGAAACCAAACATGTTCACTGTTTGTGTCAAAAACATAGCCCTGATTGGAACGAGCTCGATGACCTCAACCTAATGGTGGGGAGGACATAAGCTATAATTTTGGGGCAAAAACGAAAACAATAATAAAATATGAATGACGATTTCTGTGAATAAAGCTGACTGGATATGAGCTTTACGTCAGGTAAAGAGTTAATGGTTTATTTTTTTGCTTTGGACTCCTTAATGGCAGATGCGGCAGTGGAAACAGGCGAGGGGTCACAGAGGACATGTGCACCAACACACCCACACACATTTTCTGATAGAAATGTCACATGATAACGCGCTAGCAAATGTTTTAATATGTTATGACTGGGAAACTGTTCCCAAACATATTTTAAATTGGGATTTCAAGTAAGATAAACGAAAACTAAAGGTCTTTATACTGTAACACAAATTTAATAAGGGTCTCCAGTATACATGAGACAAGAGTATGCTGTCTAACGTTGTCGAATATTTCTTAATTCACTATCGGCTATTCAAACTGGTCAGAACTACAACAGTTAATAACCGTTAAATGTGTACTGCATTAACAACAATAGGCCTGTGATAAAATACTCATTAACCATAGTTTTGGCAATGGCTTGTGAAAATTTGTTTTAATCGAGTGTGGAATGTTCGAAAAGAAAATAATTTAATTCGTGTTAACAGTTAGCTGTTATGTTATCAATCAGCAAATAGCTTGACGCATACCCTCTCGCGACGAAACCCTTACATATGAGGAAAAAATGTCTCAAAAATGATATTTACACGTGTAAGTCAATAAATGGTTCAAATAATACAGTCAACTAATGAGGAAAAACGAGAAGGGCTGGTATCAGAGCCCATTAACAGTAACGACCGGTACAGTATGTGGTAGTGGATTGTAACTAAATCACCCGTGGATTTGAGTTATCACCCAAAGTATCACGTTCAAATTCTGTACATATGGACAAAAACACAGGCAGTGTTTCAGCCAATGGACCTCCGGGTTTATCCCGGAGGTCCATTTGCCTGGAACTTTGCTTGTTATGCTCTGCAACAGATTTGCAATTATTGCTTGGGTGGAATATAGTGATAATACGCTCTCCACGTACGGTACTAAGGTTCTTAATCACGGAATAAAACCCCATGTGTCCATGTGCATCTTCTCCGGCCAGTCAGGGATTCCATATAATTCTTTTGAACACAATTTAGGTGATCAAGATGTCCTTCAGCCTGCTTGTTGAAATGAATATCTTCATGACAAAGAGAGCTGTACTTTTCATGTGTCACATTTTGCACTACTGGAAGATTGATTAGAGGGACGTCCAGGTACATTTCGATGATTGACTTTTATTTACTGACATTCAATATCGTCTAATTTGTCATCTTTCAACCATGTATCTTCTTGTCCGTTAAATTAAGAACTAAATGCCATAATGCAACGGACCCACACTTTCTGATAACTTTCTCCGTTAATCATTTTTGTTTAACTTGACCCGTTGGATGGGTCCCTATTGGGAGTATTGAGATGTACCATTATCCTTCACACATCTGCGTCTGTGTGGGGGTGTGGTAGCGAATCGTTTAGGGGTTCTACCCACCCACCCCACGACCTGCGCCACTGAATCTAACTGTAAGTCGAATTTCGTCTATTCCAGAAAGTCACAAGACAGTTAAAAATTCTCCAAGTTTAAGCTCCTTAGTTTCGGTACTGTGGGGAATCCTTATTCGCCTGCTAACTGGATGACGCCTACCATCTCTCGGCGATAATATCATCATACAGACAGCTCTTTAAAATATTGTTTGCACATGTTAACAAAGTTTGTTACATTTGACCAATCGTCGCCTGAGTGCTAGAATGTGCTATGTCCCCTATGGGACATAGAACATTCTAGCACTCAACCGACGTAATGTCTACTTCTTCTTCTTCATGCATCTGTCAACCCGAAATCATTTTGGACATTTACCCCTCCCCCATCCACACACAAACATACTTTCAGTAAACCCCCACTGTCTTTGCTGACAGGGTTTATCACAACGTTTGTTTGGGACGAAAACACCAGAGAAAGCTCTGACCACGACATTTGACCCCCTAATCCCGAAGTAAAGTAGTGCTCGTGTAGGTCTAGGGGACAAACTCATTGCACCAAGACTAGTTATAGGTAAGGCCATCCTTGCAAAGACACACCTTCAAATGCATATTCTATCCCCACTCCGTCCCACCCACCCACACATTACCACACGAGAGTGAAGGAAATTCTGATTCATATAGCATGTCATCAAAGATTAAGAAGCTAGGGGTATATTAGCTGTCTATGACGGCTTATAGTTGCTAAGGAACCGATTGGCTTTCGGAATAAATTGTTGTGCATTTGCTACAGCTGGGGTCCTCTGGCAGTTACTAAAATCATGTTCTGTTGGACACATGGCTGCCCGTCAATGCCATATCGTCGCCTGAATGCTAGAGTGTCCTATGTGCCCCTAAGGGACATAGAACACTCTAGCACGCAGGCGACAATATGTCTATGTATCGCGTGTGTTGTGTTCAAGAATTCGTGCAATTTATTTCAGGTCATCAGGACATGATGTCAAAGGTTATACGCCACGTGACTTTCCCTTCGTTCCATTGGCTGAGAGGTACTGTACTATTTTCGATAGTTTTAACAATCGGAAGTTCCAAAATAGTCGTGAAATATTCCCGTTCGCTATACGCTTTCTAAAATAGCTGTATAATAGTCTATAGTATAGAGACCGTGGACTGGTCACATTCCACGGGCGGGGAGCAATATTTCCACGGACGCAACAATATTAGATTTCAAACGCTAATTATAGGGATAAAAGATTAAACAACCCGGTGCTTCATTAATTAAAATTTTGATGATATTTTTTAATTGCTAAACGCATTCGTGGACCTCACTGCACACGATTGGATTACGACCAGTGCACCTGCGACTGTACCGTAGGAAGTTTAACTGACTGAACTCAACGGGCCTTTTCAAGAGATTTTTGCCTGTTTCGTTATTTCTTAGTTAAAGAATGAAACTATCTTGCTCGTACAATGCCCATGTCAGTAGACAGTGTTCTTAGATTTGGATTCCTGATGGGTAGCAAGGTTCATTTCTCAGTTAATACAATAATAATAGTAGTAGTTCTCGAGGAAAAATAGTCTTCTCAGCTGTGTCTACGATAAAGATGGGCGGTATTGGAATTTTGAGTTCGGTATCGGTTTGGTATTATTATGGAGGCATACCGCGGTATTGGTTCGGTATGCGGTATCGGGCTTGATTGAGATTTTATGATAGAACCAAAGGGGAATTCACACCAGGAAAATGCTGAATAAGTCATATCATTCTACCACAGTGCCACAAACTGCACTGTCAGTGAGCTCAGCAGTGGCATTCGGATGCCAATACAAATCATATCTACGGTAATTTTGTGACATATTCCAAGCACCCCTTAACTTTTAAAGGCCTATTTCACTCTTTTACAATCTCAGAGCACGTGCCCTTAGCTTGCAATCATTTGAAGGCCCTGCTCATTTTAGACAAATCCCCTGGGCAGTGATCTCTAGGGAAGTCTTGTCTGCCTTAACAGGCAGCCAAGACTTGACTAAACATCACTGTATAGGTTATAGTCCAGTCGGAATTCGTGCCAATTGCCGAAACCTTTAAGGATTAACCAAATTGAAAAGAAAATCAGTCATGTCTTTCATGCAACATGAACTCTTCAACTGCTGCCAATCCTCAACAAGACCTTATAAATAATGCATGTAAGACAATTTGAAAATGTAGATGGTTTCAGTATTCAATGATTTGTTCCGTTCGGTTTTTTCGGTATTCCCATGATATCGGTATCGGTTCGTTTTTTCGGTATATTGCTCAGTCAAAGACCATCCAAATACCAGGTGGGTGTCAAAAGTCAGAGTGATTTTGAAGGTGGGGCTGATTGTAATAATCACAAAGCTGCTATGACCGCTATAGTTCAGTTAATGTACAAGTCTTTAGAAACATCCAGGTTTCGGAATTGTACGAAACAACAAGAGCTTTCAGAAAATCAATAGTTTGAAATCAATGTACAGTCAATGTATTCAACATTTATTTTGAACCTGTATGTTTGACAAGAGACCATGACCCAGCAAATATTCCGGGATTTTGACGAGTCTGACGTGGAAAATTTTATATTAAGCTGAAAGCGGTTCTTTAAATCTGTCTTTAATGGTGGTTTTTCGTAACTCTCAGATCACCGCAACAATTTTTTGTCACGGAGGAACATTTACCGGCTTTCCCTTCATCTGAGTACGAATACAATAAATTAAATCTAATGCATTGGTCCACAAGTGTCGACAGGTTAGTGAATCTATTTGTTGCAATGAACGTTAGCGACTAAAACCCCCACCCCCCGAAAAAAAAGCTCTTGTGTTGCATTATTCTCATAAACGTGTATTATCTATTGTTGAAGCTGACAAATGGGCTTCAGGCATCACTTTTGATGGTGCCAAACGTATTTTGAAGACGTTCTTTGAACTTAAAACAAGACACTACACAAGGAAATCTTATAATTTGATAAATAAGTCTCGGAGAGTTTGTCACTGAACACCGTTGATTTCCCAAAATTTGTAACTTTACCAAAAAAGATTATGAAATTTGATCTCAACTCATTCAACATTGTCGATCAAATGGGCTTCGCCTGCTATTATCACTCTAGATAAAACCGTCGCGATGATGAAACCTGACAGAAACGCAAACTGCAGCAATGAAACTCGAAGAAATCCAAGTCGTTCGAAAAAGGTTATTGATTAATTAATGAAAAAACAGATTTTGAACAAAAACGCTTTGAACAATAATTTTTTTACGAACTCTTAATCCTATGAAATTTGATCGGCAAAAACAAAAGCCGAGAAATAAAAACTCTTCCAACCGAAGTACTAGGGGTCGTAACTCTGGTGGTGATTGCCACACATAGGCGTATGTCCTGCAAACGAAAGACTTGCGTATGCCCTGCAGTGGATAAGACCTGATGTCACTGTACAAAGAAGAACCTTTTTTTCAAAAAGGAGAAATAAAACACGACCAGCAAATTTAGTGGACATTCCAAATGTTTCTGACACAGGAAATACAACATGCAGCTCAAGTGGCAATGAATATTGTTTATGCATAAGGCCAGAAGCTGCTGTCAAAAAAGTTTTGGGACGAGAGTTAACATTTTTCGAAAGTGATCCCTGAACGTTGGTCGCGGGTACGAAGTTGAAACCTAACTCAGCATATTTCTATGAAGCAATATTAAACGAAGCAGGTCGGACGTTCGTTTATGATTATTATTTTTACTTTTAAGTTTTACATTCTCATATCTGGCAAAGTTAAAGATATTCCCCGATAAAGCCATGGAGTATACTCCCTCGTAACTACCTAACATGGAGCTTCCTTTAAATTAGGGAAATGTTAGTTCAACAAACCGAAAGTAGACTTTTTGTGTTGTGTTGGGGTGAATGGTATTTCACCTGACCCCAAGGACGTCAGTGCAATGTAACATGGAAATGTTCCTAAAACATTAAAGAAGGCAAAAGTTTTCTCGGTATGATGAAGTATTCAATTCGCTTCATATCCAATTCTGCAACAATATGTGACCTAATTGGACACCTCATGCATAAACATTCTAAAATGAACTGATCTGATGAACAAGACATTGCATTTCAAGAAATTAAAGATAGTTTCACACCATCTAAAGTGATAACTTATTTCTTCCTAACAAAACAGTCAAATGTTATTCTTCATGGCAGTTGGCTTAGGAACCATTTTGACGCAAGACAACACAGTTGTGGTTAGTGCAAGCAAATGTCAGTCTGATGTTGAACAACGTTACAGTCAAACAGAACGCATGGCATATGCTGTTACTTGGGAATGCGAATACTGTGATATTTATCTTCGTGGTTTCCCACATATCAAAGTAATCACACAGCCTCTGGAAATAATATGATAAAAAAAGAAAATACATTTACGTATTAAAAGATTTTATTACTTTCCAAAATGTGATTTACTGGGATTTCCGGGTTTGATAAAAAAAACGATAACTTCACAAGTGAATTATGCAATCAATAATTGGGCCATGTATCCGTGCGCGCAAACGAAGACGCTTTTCCGTAGGTGTAATGGGGACTTCAATGTATTTTTTAACCCTTTACCTAACATGAAAAGCAGACCACACTTGCAAAAAAAAATTCTTGAATAACTATTATTTTCATTTTTTGTCTCAAAAAGATAGGTTATGACCACTCATTGGAACGAGTTCGACGAGCCATAAACTATGTTTTAGAGATAAAAAATGAAAAATAATGAAAATTAATTGGCGATTTTTGATAATAGCGCTAGCCGCCGATTTTGGCCGTTACGTTAGTTGAAGGGTTAAATAATATAATTATCGTTAATAATGAAAAGTAATAAACAGATTAATCGCTTGACTGGACTGGTTACGTGAAATAATTCATGAGAGGTGAGGGACGTTGTACAAACACGAGTGTACTCTCTGTGTGTTTGCGTTTGGAGTCTCACAAGTTTTCAATAAACATTTGAACCTGGGTACTCGAATATTGCGAACGTTTTTATCACGTCCCCACAACCGAAACTCCAGAATGAAAATTTTCAAAAATTTCAACCTATCCTCACCCGAATTTGCTAAGACGCGCTTAGTTAACAGAAATATAGAGGATATCTAGTGTTTCTGAGTGGATACCGAAAATTATCTCATGGGTGACAGAAACAAATGTTTATTTTTCGCTTGTGCTTGCGCGAGCAAACATAACCATTTGTCTCGGTCAGAAGTGAGATAATTTTCGGTATTCACTCAAAAACACTAGATTTTCTTTTTATTATACGCTTTTTATAAGAATCTGATAATTCCACTCATTTCAACCATGAATTGATGCATGAAAGTAAACAGCGCATTGAATCATTGATACGCGTAAGCGTTTTGATCGATACTCGGAACAGATAGCGTCATGCGATCTGATTTAGCTGGTGGGTTTCTTATCCCAACATGACCTGAAAGTTCGGAATATAAGTTTTTGGTTTGGTACGTCCTTTGAAAGGACGAATCAAACCAAAACCTTATATTACGGACTTTCAGGCCATGTTTGGGCGAGCGGGTTTCATGTATCAATTCAAGGTGAATACGTGTTGAATTTTTGCTGGAAATGATTGGTATACACTCAAAAACACTAGATTTTCTTTTCATTATACGTTTCTGGAACAAATTGATCATTTCCAGTGATAATTTGGCTCGTATTCACCTTTACGTGATGCTTTGAAAGCCGCCATTTGATTGATACCGTGAAAGTGAAAATGTCTATATCTTTACGATGGGGGATACGATTTCAATCTTTCCGCATTTTCTTCTATAATCTGTCGTTTAGCGTATAATAAAAAGTCATATGAAATCCTTCTCAATTCCTATGTCCATGTTCCTCCTCGGAAATCCGTGGTAACTGGCAGTTGGGTTTTTAAGTATTTTTACTAATGTTTCACATTCCAGAGAGCTCGAGAAGAAAACGTCTCGGGTGAAAGGAAAAGATAAGGTCCCACCTTTAATGAGTCCGTTCAAGGAGTGAAGACATTTCGAACTCCAATTACAAAATGTTCTGCTCAAGCATGCATAAACCTTTGTGCGAAACACCGAGAATAGGTTTATCATTAATTCAGACCCGGAGAACATCACAAAATATCGTATTTACTCCAGACCTACCACCAGTACGATAATAAATCTCTAAATCTATTTAACATTATCTCATGAATTAATCCTTCTGAATAGTTGGCCGGTGTATACGTTCGAATTGGTACAACTTCACTGATTTGAATTTTCACTTTAACTTAACTCATTGTCAAGTACAGATGCAATTTTTATTTCATATAAATGCATATACAGGTAGGTACACATGAAATGTCTGATTTGGTAAAACTTCAAGTTTTATCAATAAACAAAATATAACATTGTTCCAGTTTAGGATTAACAACAAATCGACTGAGGGAGGGATGTAATATCCACATAGCTCATGTGACCATTATATTGCAGTTACTGTACAAGTCTCTGTGTACACACAGTGGCCAATACTATCGAACTTTTGCAACTGTATTTTCCAGAATTGTATTTTCTTTTTATGACTTTAAATGGGTTGAAATGAGCCATTAACATTTGCAAAGATGTGACAATTTTTCAGTTGGCAAATCGCCATATCTTTAAAAATGCTAATGCTTAATTTCACTCATGTATATTAATAGGAAGTATATGCAATTCCAAAAAATACAATTCCAGAAAATACAATTTTAGAAAATACAGTTGTAAAAGTTTTATAGTATTCATCTCTGGTTTCGGGATTGTGCGAAACAACACTCTTATAAAATCAATAAATCGAGGTAAAATCTATGTATTCAACATTTATTTTAAATACTATATCCACGTAACGCTAACATATTTTAGGCAAAATTTCTTGTTTATGAAGTGAACTACTCTCTAAATAACACCGACATATATGTAATTTTCACTCAAATGAAGGTTGTGTTGTATGGAACCCGAATTAATGCATATCTGCAAATAAACTGGTAGAATAGGGTTCCAGTGATTCCTAAAAGTCTTATACTGCATTTTGGCGATATCTGTAAACGGAGGCAAATTATATAAACATTATCTATGACAAAAATTTCTTCGATTATCCAAGAACAAGTTTAGGATATAAGACTAGTCGAGCTGGCAGCAGCTTTCGTGTTTGAAGAAAGCATTCAAATTGTTTTCGTTTTGTTCTAGGGAAACGCCATTTGTCCCGTGTTGTTATATTTTGAGGTCACGAGTGATACTGTATGTGAACATGGCTAAAGATAATAATTCAAAAATCAAAACATGAAATCGCTGACGGAATCATCAAGTAATATGCTAACTGCAGTCACAAATATACATAGAAAATGGGTTCCGATGAAAATTCCTGGTTTTCGCGATATTTTAGGAGAACTCCATGATTAAAATGTTTGTCAGCAACATTGTCATATTTATTTATCGGGGTTTAATGACACTTTCGACAGTCAGGGTCACCTCGTGTCGGACAGTTTTACGGGTGGAAGAAGCCGAAGTATCCGAAGAGAATCACCGAGCAACGGAGAGCAACTGTCAGGCTCCCCAACATACTAACTCCACACAAGCAGAGTTAGCATTGGTTGAAGACAAGTGCACCATCGGCGTGCAGTACGCCTTAGGTCACAACGCCACCGTGCCCCCACGTGATCAATGGAATGAAGTGTCTTGCCCAAGGACACAACGCGTTTGCCAACATTGTCATAACATTTTACCATGTGATCATCACATCACGTGTGTTTGACATGTCTTCCTCGTATTTTATGAACGCCTCCGATCAAGTTTCCTACTTTCAAGTTTTGTAAATCCCATCTATGACATAGACACCATCTAAAAATGTGGTACCGACCGGGGAAATTGTTAACGGTTATGACCTATTTTCGGTTGATGTTATTGACGTCAACGTCACCAAATTTAAAGTTAAATGTCGGCTGATTTTCATGAAATTTTATTTTAACTTCACTTCAAATGTTGGAATTTTTACAGATCGTTTTCATGAAAAACTCTGATATTCTGTTGCGCATATTTTTATATTAATATTACAAACAGTTCGGAAATTTCACACAATATAACGTTGGTTATGTCTCTAGTAAATACAGTTGTAACAATTTCACATTTCAACATTTACCCCAAATAACATCACATTGACGTCTTTTCCATGAACGTTAATATCGACCACGTTATTGAAGTCTCCTTCTCGAAATTTTGGAAATATAGTCTCCAATAAAAGCTATATCTAAAAATGCAATCTGTTTTAGCTAACGAAAACTTCGTATGGGGGTTGCCGTTGAGGTGACTGTCTGACGCCAACGTCGGAAAAATTAAAGCGCGTCTGATTTCCAAAATATGTTGTTGAGCTTTAAAAATAAAGGTTCCGCTCCACAATTTTCAGGCACTTCCAAAAATGACATGCCATACACTCTCTTCAAATGCGAATATTCCTCATCTTAGTTCTCTTACCCATATCATATATTACATTTTCCAAATCCTCTAAAAACATATAACACTATCAGACTAAGTAGAAATAAACAAGTTGTTTGTGGGTGAAATAATTTATTGTCAAATGCAAGGGTTCAACCTGCAAAATTGCATGAAAAAATGCTGATACCAGTTTTCGGCCACACAGCAGCCTTAAAAGCAGAATTGTCCGACTGCACCCCACGTACCTAACCCATGAGTATATAACCCGTGTTTTTAAAATGTAGGAAACAATTCTATGCTTCCATCTCATTTTTTAAACACATTGCTGGTAACAACACCGTGTAAAAATGGCATTTTAAAAAATTTCCAGCTGTGTAGGCGATTTCGGATAGTCTGACCACTGACTCGCACATCTGTCGCTCGGTGCAGCTGCTGTCCAATTTCTGAGGCACTTTGATGGCAATTACGTAATGTTGTGGTTCAGATGAAACGATCCTGGTTAACAGTTGTCGCCCTTGGACGAACTGACCGACGTTTGTCAACATTGCCTGTGTGATGGTAGCTGGTTTTTCTGTACCTTTTACTGGTTTTTCTGTACCTTTTACAGTGCTGGAAATGAACAAAACTGACGAGTGCAGTATTAAGCTCACACGAATTCAGAGACGGGAGTACATTGCACCCGTAAAATGTTAGTATACGAATTTTCGAGGGGATACTGTCACCAAACACCAGAAACTCCTGTGGTGTCATTCTTCTATGCCAGTTCAATGTCAGCAATTAGAAGAGTCCATATTGATTATTTGGGGTAGATCAATCAATATTTTCGTCGTGCAGCCTCGAAAATATTGATAGCTCTACCCCACACATTTACTTAACAGCCATCCTATTCAATGACGTTATGATGTATCACGTTTCTGGCCAGAAAAGCGGCCGATCAGGTTCAATGGGGCTTCACGTAAATGTATAAGGAATTGCTGAATTATGACATTAACTTGCCACTGGCCACAGAGTGCTGCTTTCTCAAAATGACACACATTAATATACCCTCACAGTATATTAGTGCTCCACAATATGTTTCAACGAGTGCATTTATAGAAAAGTAAAATAGAAACACGGGTGCCGACGGGAGCAATTTCACTAGCACCCGTCTCATTTCCAGGACTGCCTTTTGTTTTCAACCTCATTTTGAGCCTTAGCTTTTTCAAATTTTCGGGAATATGATCTCCACAAAATAAAACATATCTAAAAATGTGATGCCGTCCTTGGAAATTCTCAACCGTTATACTCGAACGCTGAGATGACGTCATAGAGGGTCGTACGGTCAAAAATTAAAATACGTCGGATTTTTCTGACATTTTAGTATGTCGTAGAGCTAAATAATTAAGAGTAGCGTTTTATTTTGTTGTTTTTTTTTTTCTTGTTTTTCGATTTGGCGTTTTTACGTCACTTCAAAGTTTAGCCTATTTTTGATACATACTATTAAAAAAGTACGGTATATTTGATAAAAATGAGATATATGAAGAAATATATTTATATTTTCATCACAAAGACAATTGAGGCATTGCACTGTGACATCTGGTGAATGATTTCAGCGATATTTTGGTGTCTGACAAGCACACCTTCCATGCGCTGAGCTTTCGAAGACATGGACGGTCAGTCAGAGAATTTACCACTTTCAGTCTAAGACCTCAGGCTCAATGCCTTGTAAATCCTCCTCGGTTCGCGTGACAAGCCCGGATCCGACGTGGCATACTCCTCACCAAACGTCCAATATCAGCTTGACTGATGTTATTCCATTCTTTCTGCAGTACAGCGGCGAGTTCCTGGACATTGGCAGGGGGCTGTTGGTCTTGTTGTTAACGCCTGACAAACACACCCCAGAAGTGCTCGATTGGTTAAAGGTCTGGACTTAATGCTGGTCAAGGCAGTGTAGTGATATTCTGCTCCTGGTGGAACTATGTAGAGACACGGGCCCCGTGTGCTTTTGTATTGTCATCTTGGAAAATGAATCGACGTACGTAACGTCGCGCAAATGACACCACATGAGCTGCGAACATGTTGTAACGGCAGTACTGTCCTCTGACACGCCCTTGGGTGACATGTAATGCTGTTCTGCTTGTCATGGTTATGCCTCCCCACACCATAACCGATCCACCACCAAAACGATAGTGCTGCCTAACGGTTACGTCAAGGAATCGTTCGTTCCGCCGCCACCGCCGCCGCCATCGTCACATTCTGTTCTACCTGTCGTGGAAGTCGAGAGTGAACCTCGATTCATCGGAAAACACGACGTTGCTCCACAGACGATTGTCCCAGCGTTGTCGTGCTCCAAACGTGGAATTATTCGAGGTTGTCGAGCGTACAAATTTCCAGCTGTGCAGGCGATTTCGGATAGTCTGACCACTGACTCGCACATCTGTCGATCGGTGCAGCTGCTGTCCAATTTCTGAGGCACTTTAATGGCGGTTACGTAATGCTGTGGTTCGGATGAAACGATCCAGGTTAACAGTTGTCGCCCTTGGACGAACTGACCGACGTCTGAGACATTGCCTGTCTGACGGTAGCGTGACCACAATTTGCCAATCACTGATTGAGTAACGTTGAGAATTTGAGTCAGTGCAGTCTGTCTGTTGCCAGCTTCCAACATGCTAACGGCACGTAAACGTTCGGCACGTGTCAGTCTTCGCATACTTCCAAAGTTACGTTTCGACCAGAAACTATTGATGAACGAGTTTATACCAAGAGAAAAGAACGATGAGACCTCCGAAAATGCCCGTCCAGTACAAATGAAAATTTCAAAACGTACCCCATGCGAAAACCCTACACGAAGTTTTCGTGGGTTGGTGACATTCATGATCCACTCTAAACATGGTAACATATTGATGTGTCCAATCACGCGTATCCAATACCATTTTCCGAAAATATTAACATCATTTTGGATATCCCCTACTTTTTGAATAGTATATTTCATTAAGAACGCTGTCTTCTGAGTCATGTAACCCCGTATTTATAAACGATACAGCTATATCACTCCATACACTGATTTCTACTTATTTCAAACAGTTCACTGTTATTTCTCATATTTCCGGCCAGGTCACAAGCTACGTCATAATGTCATTAAGGGGGGTGACTGCAAGGTAAATGTGTGGTGTAGACTAATCAATATATTCAACGTGCAGCCCTAAGGCTGCACATTGAAAATATTAATTGGTCTGCCCCCAAATAACAAATATGGACTCTTCCTATTGCTACCATGGAACTGACATGGAAGATACCACCAGGGTTCAAAGGGTTAAATTTCGCCCAGATGCGACGGCATTGTAGACGAAGTCAGACATTGCCAATAGAAATGATAGGAGCCACCAAACACAAGGTAAAATACAATGGTTATTGAATTATGTTCACTATTTTGGCTACCTGCGAGGTCACTAAATAAAATTTGGTAATATTTGTCGCTAGTCTGTGCGCTTATAACTTTTAGCACCTTCATTTTTGTGGTTATATTATATGACCCTCTTCAAAGTGAACAAGATGTGAGAATGCTGTCTGAAGGAGACTTCTCATGACTGAATGTAAAATTGAACTTTGGAAAAACCAATCTGTTTTAATGTAAGATCTTCATGCACTGGGTGCAATGCGACTCAGAGTTAATTTCATCTTCTTCATCAAAGCACCAACCGAAATGGATACGAGAATGACAAGTACTAAGCACAGCATATGGTTAGACGTTATTAACCCGTTGAACCCTAGCGGCCGTTTTTCCGGCCAGGAACATGATACGGCATAATTTCATTAAATAGGATGGATGCTAAGTGCATGTGTGTGGTAGACAAATCAATATTTCAACGTGCAGCCCCAAGGCCAATATTAATTGGTCTACCCCTAAATAATAAACACGGACTCTTCCAGTTGCTGTCATTGAACTAATATGGAAGATAGCACCAGGGTTCAAAGGGTTAACAGCTTATCGATGGCATTGTTTGGAAATATACATCTTATTGATAAAGAGTTTATCAAATGGGAAACTGATTCCCTGTAACAGACTGTTTATACAATGGTGTAAACAGTTTGTCAATAGGGAAACAGTTGAGTTACTATGAATTACA
>CM062291.1:442983228-443045728 GCA_031216915.1 Pictodentalium vernedei | reverse complement strand
AGTCGCTAATATTAACTGAATACTGTTGATACAGTCTGAAACGAATACTGAATCTGATTTACTTGAGAGATGAAGTTGGTTCTTGCATACATTTCCCTACGTGCCAAACAATTTCACTTACTGCACTTCAACCGTTAAAAAATCACCAATTAAGCTTCGATCAACAGAAAGAATTATTGATAAATGGTCAGACGTGACAGACAAACAATTACACATACAATTAAAACTAGAAGTCCTGTCATGAAATGCGCACAAATAGCACGTCGATCTGCGCGTTAATCAACGCGTTATGGCCATAGTAAGGCTATCAAATTCTGTACACATGGCCTGTGTACAAGCAATGTTTCAGCCAAACGACCTCCGGGTAACCCGGAGGTCCATTGGCAGAAACATTGCCTGTGTTTGCTATGAGCAACCAGGAGAACCTGCCGTGCTTTGGATGCCATTCGCTATGGCTATTGCGCGCAATTCCCACTCGCAATTAAGCCTCGATAAGCGCACAGTTCGTGACTGCACTTCTAGTTTTAACTGTAGGTAGATGGCATTTCCATTCCAGTTGAGGATATACCTGCTCCATATTGTTTAATATTGGTTCTTAGCAGCGGCGGTGGGTGGCCCATGGCGGCCACGCAAATATTGTTCACTTGTGCTGGGAGCGTGGTGTCACAGACTTCGACTGGACTATAGCTCTAGCAGCCGGAAAAGGGGACATTAACATCGCGCGCATGTGTAAGGATTGAGGCGCCCCGGAGTTGGACCACGCTATGGCGCAGGTTGCCTATAGTGGCAATGCCAATACCATGTTTTATGCCAGGTGCTGAACGCCACAGAATTCGACTGCGACATGGCGTACACAAGTGGCCACATCGACATCATTTACCTGTGCCAGACGTTGGGCGCTACAGACTTCGAATGAGCCATAGCGGACGCGACGGATACCTGCGCAGTAAGCGTTTGCGCGGGGGGGGGATCAATTGTGCAGTTATGGCGGTGGCTGAGGGCAGCCACGTCCCCATCGTGTGCCTGTACCAGAATGCCGCCGCAGTCCATTTGGCCGTCGGATCCTCCCATGTTGATTACTGTGTAACCTCAAGACCAAGAAGCTCCTTTTGCGGGTCATTCTAAGTCAATTTGATATTAAATAGCTTAATCCTTATATGAAATTACTCCGAAAAACATGAGAAGTTGGCCTCATTAAGAACCACAAGCTCATAAACAAACCGTCGTCAATAGGCCCATGACCACACGATCACACAAAACAAGGCGAATAGCACCAACGTGCTCACCTCCACACGCGTGCTCGCACTCCTGTCATACGGGAGGGGGTCCTCTAGTCGTGCCGCTCGATTATGTGCATACCCCGTTTTGCACGTGGACTCCAAACAACCAGCCTTCTCATTCTCGTTCTGACTCTCATTCTGACTGGGAACCATCTTGTTGTGCGGGTGATACGTCTTTACGTCGTTCATTTACTGGAGGCCGCCAGCTTGATTTCTATAGTGGCATATGGTTACCAGGAGGTCGAGTTGCATCTTAGAGAATGTGGGAGTGTATTGGGGTGTTCGATTTAATTTAACCGAACAGATTCCGACAACAACTAACCATATCGAGTTATTTGTGTGCAAAGCACACAATGGTGTATCCCCGCATTTCCTTAGCAACACCTTAGCATAGTCTTAACGTTTCGAATTAATACCCAAGGAGCCTTTCGATGAAAACTGATTTTCTAATGATAAAAGTGGTTCCACTGGAACCAACTGGGGTAAAATCAAAATTCCAAAACCTTCATGCAGATCTAGATATGTTATCTGAACACATTAGCATAGTTTAAACGTTTCGAATTAAATAACCTAAGAGCCTTTTGATGAAAACTGATTTTCTAACAATAAAAGTGGTTCCACTGGAATCACCTGGGGCAAAATCAAAATTTCGAAACCTTCATACACATCTAGTGATGCTACGTGAACACATTAGCATAGTTTATACGATTCAAATTAAATATCCTAGAAGACTTTCGATGAAAACTGATTTTCCAATGATAATAAATATTTCTTTCGGTTGAACAGGGTGAATAAGAAAGAAATTGAATTCCTTCGGGTGTTCTCAAACATTTGTGCGCTCGGAGTCGCACGGAGTCGCACGGAGTCGCACGGGCGTAACCATCCAATTTGTCAATTGGATTGTTTGACGAATTGAAGTCATTTCAGGTGCTAGCGCAGTGGAGTGCACTGGATACTAATTAATTTTTATCATTATTTTAGTGGAGACAAATTGTATTGATGTCGGCACTTTTTGGGTATTGTTGTACTGTAAGAAATATTAGTCATTCGGTTTGTGTATTTTGGAAATGTGTAGAATGCGTAATAAAGCACGACACTGTGTAGCACCTACCATTGCAACAAGGGAGTTGTTATATTTATGGGCGCATAAATGTTTGAGGGTGGTCCGAAGGAAAAGTGGTTCCACTGGAACCAGCTGGGGCCAAATCAAAATTCCGAAACCTTCATGCACATCTAGAGATGTTACCTGAACACCTTAGCATAGTTTAAACGTTTCGAATTGAATAGCCTAGGAGCCTTTCGATGAAAACTGTTTTTCTAACGATAAAAGTGGTTCCACTGGAATCACCTGGGGCAAATCAAAATTTCGAAACCTTCATATACATCTAGTGATGCTACGTGAACACATTAGCATAGTTTATACGATTCAAATTAAATATCCTAGAAGACTTTCGATGAAAACGGATTTTCCAATGATAAAAGTGGTTCCACTGGAACCACCGGAGCCGAATCAAAATTCCGAAACCTTCATGCACATCTAGAGTTGCTACCTGAACACATTAGCATAGTTTAAGCGTTTCGAATTAAATACCCTAGGAGCCTTTCGATGAAAACTGATTTTCTAACGATAAAAGTGGTTCCACTGGAACCACCGGGGGCAAAATCAAAATTCCGAAACCTTCATGCTGTTACCTGAACACTTTAGCATAGTTTAAACGTTTAGAATTGAATACCCTAGGAGCCTTCGATGAAAACTGATTTTCTAACGATAAAAGTGGTTCCATTGGAACCACCGGGGGCAAAATCAAAATTCCGAAACCTTCATGCACACCTAGAGATATTACCTGAACACATTAGCATAGTTTAAACGTTTCGAATTGAATACCCTAGGAGCCATTCGATGAAAACTGATTTTCTAACGATAAAAGTGGTTCCACTGGAACCACCTGGGGCCGAATCAAAATTCCGAACCCTTCATGCACATCTAGAGTCGCTACCTGAACACATTAGCATAGTTTAAGCATTTCGAATTAAATACCCTAGGAGCCTTTCGATGAAAACTGATTTTCTAACGATAAAAGTGGTTCCACTGGAACCACCGGGGTCAAAATCAAAATTCCGACACCTTCATGCACATCTAGAGATGTTACCTGAACACATTAGCATAGTTTAAACGTTTCGAATTGAATACCCTAGGAGCCTTTCAGGGTGTGGCGTACGGACAGACGGACGTACGGACGGACGTACGGACGGAGATCACGACAATATCCCCGCATTTTTGAAAATGCGGGGATAAAAAATTACCGAAATAGTACGTGTTTACTACGAAGTCCAAATGCCTCCAATACAGTGGAGGAGTGTGGAGTGTTCTGTGTATGTGTTCGATTTAATGGGATTATTTTTTGCAGACTCGAATTCTTTCAAAATTCTCGTGTTCACCCATCCCGACCCATTCCCACCCCTATTCGTGCTCCTACCATTGCTTTCGACCACGTCGTAGTGAGAGTGTTCTGTTTACCTAAGCACTACCAACTCTCAATTCACACACAGTTTTCTCCCTTTACCTTTTGTAGAAAGTGCCAGCTGGAGAGCAATGAAAAAACAATTGCTGCTTGAAGTGTGCTCTTAAGAATATTGACTCATCTCGAAAAATTCCGTAAAAGAGATTCTGCAAACGGTATTTCTAGGCTCCTATAAAGCCGGTATCATTATTATTCAAGTGACTGACATATCGATCACTCCGATTCTACTGGTCCCGATTCATATCACAATCGCCGTGAGGCTGTGGAATGATCTCGACGCTGAGATACGTAATTGTGAAAACGCTGAAAGTTTCAAAAATAAACTAAGTTGTGGAGACCAGACTGTTCCACAGTTTTACCGCACTGGCTGTAGGAAGGGGGAAATATACCTGCGTTGTAGTGATTTAAATGCTCACATATTCGTAAGATTTATATCTGATGACCCAAGATGTTCGTGTGGGCATTTTGAAGAATACGAGCAACACTTTGTGTTTGAGTGTCCTCTGTGGTCACTGCAGAGACAGGAATTGCAGAACAAAATAATCAGGTTTAACATCACTTTAGATAGTATTCTTTTCGGTGATTTATATTTGTCTAATTCGGATAAACTTCAGATTTTTCAAGCTTTCCAAGACTATATTTTAGACACGGGACGTTTTCAACGGAATGGGTAAACTATGATAAATCCCAATCTCTCTCTCTCTCTCTCTCTCTCTCTCTCCCTCTCTCTCTCTCTCTCTCTCCCCCTCTCCCTCTCTCTCTCTCTCTCTCTCTCTCTCTCTCTCTCTCAGAGAGGGGAGGAGACTGGGGAGAGGGAGTATCAGCCTATTTCAGTGCCCACGACTGTACTGTAGCTGTCATAAATGACCAGTAGGTATTTCAATGTTCGAAAATTTGTCATGCGAAAAATCATCCACGATTTGCTGGAGAATGGATTTCGCTCTTTTGTGGAGGCAACACGCATAGAACGTGAGTAAGTGCTTCGTAAAATGTGATTAATGAAATAAGAATTATGTGTTGCCCTCCACTTCAAATGCACTTACACCCATTTATTATTTTTTTGTAATTTGTTAAATGTATTGGGAGAGACGTTGATATGGGCTATGCCTGTTCGTCAAACCCTATTTCTATTTTGAGAAATAAAATTATGTTTAAAAAAAATATATCACGATCGCACTTGGCCTCTGTTACTGCTGGCAGTCGAATACGAACTTCTTACACTAAAACCTCTTTGCTTTAACCCTTTACCCAACCGCGCAGACGATTTCAAAATTTATTATTTTAAATATCATTTTTTTAATTTTTTCAAAAAATTTCAACAAAACCATATCGTGTGACCCCTCTTTGGAACGAGCTCGACGAGCTCGTTCCAAAGAAGGGTCACATGATATGGTTATGTTGAAATTGTTCGAAAAATAATATTTTTTCAGCTGCTGAATTTGCATATTACGCCGGCGGATGCGGGCGATTCGTTGGGTAAAGGGTTAATGATCGAAAAGGTATGGAGACGCCACAGTTAGTTATAAGATAGGGTTGCAGCAAAGGAGATACCTAGAAACGTGGATGTCGATTTCGTCAAATGAGCTAAACAGCAGTGAGAATAATTGTTCCTAGTAATAAAAGCTCCTCGGACTCTTCGGCGTATCTCAGAAATCGTTCCGACGTCCATTCGATGGTACGAAGGGAGAGCTACAAGCAGCGTGCTGACGGACGTGGATACTGATTTCATCAAATTAGCTTAAGAGCAACGGGATAATTTACTCCTAAAAGGAAACACCCTAAAATCAGTTGGGTTAAAAATCCACCCAAATCAACTGGGTTGAATGAATATGAACCTAAATGGATTCATATTCATCTCCTCGGTTGATTTGGTTTGATTTTTAACCCAACTGATTTTAGGGTGATTGCTGTTATTAGGGCTCAACGATTTATCTGGGAAATCAGAAGATCATGAAAATAGTAGTACAATATTTGTAGTGAAATGATCTTACAGGGGCAATGGGAGTATTGCACCTTAGTGTACTTGCTCGTATGGCTTTTGAACATGCTCTTAACCCTTTACCTAACCTGAAAAGCAGACGACACTTGCAAAAATAATTCTTGAATAACCAATTTTTTCATTTTTTGTCTCTAAAACATAGGTTATGACCCCTCGTTGGAACGAGCTCGTTCCAACGAGGGGTCATAACCTATGTTTTTGAGACAAAAAATGAAAAAAAATAATGAAAATTAAATGGCGATTTTTGAGAATAGCGCTGGCCGGTTTTGGCCGTTACGTTAGGTAAAGGGTTAAAGGTCTGTGGCTCCTACATCCGGGTACTCGGAAGAATAATTGAAAAAAGACAACACAAGAATATAAACAGTTTCCTTCATTTTTAATCTGATTGTAGAGATCAGTGCCCAATATCAACACAGTACATGTAATCTCTTTTCAACTGGATTGTTGCAATGTCAGCAAAAGCGAAAACTGTAACAACGTTATCTACCTCCCCCCCCCCCCCCCCGCCCCCACCCAACATGATATCAGATCAATCAATGAGCTAACTCGTTCTACCGGTTTACGTTTCCTGACTCGAATGTTTGGACACACAGTTATCCCCATCCCGGTATCTACGCCCCTGATTGGAAGGTAAGTTCAGTTAAGGGGTTAAGACCACTAAATATGTCAAACTGTTTGAGGGAACATAACCTAATGGATGTATTTGTTTTTTACCGGTTTTAACCAATTTATTATTATCAACTGTGCTGGCAGAGACCATAATTTTGGAATTTCCTTTATCAGGTAGACCGTGTATCTACAGATTTATGTTCATATTTTTTCGTCTATATTACGTGGATTATCACTAAAATTCTCACACGATGGTGCTTTCATCTTAGGGGAAAACTTGCTTTATACCATGATTACCTATTCTACTATATATGAAAAGCATATGACATAAAATTTAGCATTATACACCAACCGTGGTGAACACGCCAGCAATGGGATTTCAATAGTTAAAATTTACACCTACAGTGGAACTACATCCAAGTTGACCTTTGGTGACATCGACCTGAATGCGAACTTGTCTAAATTTATCGTACGTCCCCTCGAAATGAAAGTAGCATTTTATTTATTACGTTTTTAAATGTGTTTACCCCATAAAACACCAAACATTAACAAACATGAATTGTTTTATGTTAAAAAGCATCCATAACTCGAAACAAGTGTTATTATGTTATTAAAATGAAAATGGCCCTGTTTCATTCTTTATTTCGTTTCGGTGATACAACTGATAGCGGAAGTAACGCCCACCGATGCTAATGTAAACAAAAACAAATTCGGCTGCTGCTCAGTAAAGTAGAGACAAAATAAAAGCGACTTGTAATAATCTGACGACCATGGAATAAATAAAATATACCCAAAGTAGCTTGGTGTACCAAATGTTCACCACGCGTGGTGAAGTGGTGTTAACCGCGCGCCGAAGGCTCGCGGTTAACACCACTTCACCACTCGTGGTGAACATTTGGTACACCAAGCTACTATGGGTATATTTTATTTATCATACAGCTGAACCATTTTCTACCCTTGATATTGGCTTGTATTTTTCAGCTTTTGAATCACTAATTCATATAACTGCTTGTCGGGGGTGGGGGGGGGCGGTGGCTCAATACGTAGAGCTGCAGGCTGCAAGTCGAGAGGTCCTCGGTTCGAATCCCACCTATAGCAACCGCATTGTGTTACTGGTCATACCCCCTCCCCCCCCCCCCCCCACACACACACACACACGTGGTGGCACGGTGGCGATGTGTACTAAGGCGTACTGCACGTCGACGGTGCACTTATCTTCAACCAATGCTAATCCTGCTTATTAGTTTGTTGGGAAGCCTGACAGTTGCTCGTCGTTGCTCGGTGTTTCTCTCCGGGTATTCCGGCTTCCCCCACCCATAAAGCTGTCCGACACGAGATGACCCTGGCTGTGGAAAGTGTCGTTAAACCCCAATAAATAAATAAATAACTACTTGTCAATTCCACTGGTATCAGAGAGACTGGCAACCGGGTTGGTTGATCACATATTATGGTCTGGAAGATCAAGCGATCTCATTGGTGCGTCTGTATAATAAATTTGTGCGCGTGGGAATAGGACTATTTCAAAATAAAAACAAAGTCACGATGTCTGAGTTTCCAAGAATTCAACAGTGAAAACTGATGATGCGATTGGTGCGATGGAAATAAGAAAGATATGAGCCACAATTGGCTTTGTTTGTGAAGTGAATATTGATGGGATTAACGTTACTACAGTTTTGCCGGCCGATTGACTGAGTGCGAACTTACAGGGTAGGAGTGAATGGTTGTGACTCGTCTCTGCTGCAATGTTCTTTAATGTTGACATTCCTTTCTGTAAAACTTACCGATTTCGTTTTAGTCTCCCATATGGCGGTTATGGCGGTTATATGATAAATAGAATATGATATTCGAGTGTCTTCATTGTGATATTTATGAAACTCGCCCGAAATTATCTTTTTGTCTCGCCAAAGGCTCGGTAAAACGGAAAATTCTAGACTCGTTTCATAAATATCATATTGAAGAAACACCCATTTCCGATCCTCTATTTACGTAAAAAAGTAAAGAAATTAGAGCCAAGATGTTAGTTAACATTTCTGTAACGTCGATAACCGGACAGTGAAAGATTAACAAATATCGACAGTCAATATTTCTTATTAACACACCTATTAATGTAAAACACGGGATTTCCACTGTTCTGCCTGTACGATAAAAATAAAGTTGTATCGCACATGTGGTGATACAAAACACGTTCGATTTCGTTTCCAATGTAAACAGAGAAGAAACCCGTCTAAATAAATCACGTCATCATTGGTCGAATGCACCGGAGACGAGATCGCTTGGAAATTCCAAGTTCCTCATTTAGATTTGTTTACCAGGGAATTTTAACAATCAGATTCGAGTCAAAAATCTACAAAATAAAAATAACCTTCTGAGTGTTTGGTCATTGACAAATACTTTCCACAACTGGTCATATAATGATGGAGTGTGCTAAACATGTTAACTATTTTAACTTTGTTTTGTTGCGTTATTCCCTGCAGTTTATTCAATATTATTGAAGTTCGATCATCGTGACCGTGACACTGATCTGCGTCAGTTGGTTTCTACCAACTGAATGCCGTAAAAATTAAAAAGCATATTAAGGTTGGTACCCCCCCACCACCTAAAAGTGATGTCTCGTTGGCAATGAAGGAAACGCTGTAAATATCCAGTTGAAGAGTGCTTTTAGTTCAATGTTCGTGTAGACTGGTTGTAACATGGGGGGGGGGGGGGACGACCTGGGCCAAAGCAATCGAGGGCGATAATTCTTAACCCATTCAAACGTATGTGCGGTTCTGTATATTCTCCAATTTAGACAGATAGCTTATGACATCTCAACAGTAAGATCTAGTTGGTATCAATAAGTCATATTTTAAAGTGAAAAATGAAATTCCAATTTTTTATTTTTTTTCAAAGGGTCTTCTTCTATTCGTGTCAGGTAAACGATCTCTGTACACCTGCCTTGTTAGAACGCTCATTGGTCACATATAGAAAAGTGTCTCGCCGGCAGCGATCTTATGTGGGCAGTTGTTAGCACAAATACACAATGCTCAATTAATAAAAATTTCTCGAAGGTTTTCAATTTTCCGACGCCTCGAAAAATCCGATCGCTTTTTAAAGAATATACGATGTCTGTGAAAAATGACCATGTTGATGGTGTCCACATGTTCTTCGGACAATACAAATTGAATATTTACAACATGTAAACATAAAGAGTTAATAGTTTTCGTGATAGGTGAATACCAAGATGTTTGATGAAGTAAATGCCCTCACGTATAAGCTGCAGTCACGGCGTCAAACGTCATCGATTAGAAAAAAGTTAATGCTTTGATTTGTTTGACGCCATTTTAGATGGAGAGGATGGCAGATTGAGTTTCGGCGTTTTTCATTGGTATTCCCGCAACGGCCTTCACGTCACCGATTGGGAGGAATTATCGAGATGATTGATTTGACGCATGTTTGGGAGTAGGGAGGGGAGGACATATTAAGTTGCGACTTATTTCGCTTACAGTTAAAACTAGAAGTCCTGTCACGAACTGTGCGCTTATCTAGTCTTAATTGCGTGCAGGAATTGCGCACAATTGCCATGTCGAATGGCATCCAAAGCACGGCAGGTTCTCCTGGTTACTCATAGCAAACACAGGCAATGTTTCTACCAATGGACCTCCGGGTTACTCGGAGATCCATTGGCTGAAACATTGCTTGTGCACAGGCCATATGTACAGAATTAATTTGATAGCCTTACTATGACCATAACGCGTAGATTAACGCGCAGATCGACGCGCTATGTGTATGAATTTCATGACAGGACTTCCAATTTTAACTGTATGTTCTAGCAATCCGGTTGTATAAAGATCATTGAGGATAACTGATTCAACCCGGAAGTCTTTTGGTTAAAGGATTGTATGTGCTTTTCGTATTATTTTCCCATATTTTGCGACTTATTGACTGCGTGGAAACTTCACTCCATAGATGTTTCAGTAATAACATATGGACTGTCAACTTCCTGTAGATAATGTATACAATTTTGCATTGTACGGCACACTGTAAAATCAGTTGGGTTAAAATCAACCCTATTCATCTGGCTTGAGTGAATATGAACTCATTTGGGTTCATATTCACGAAACCCAGTAGATTTGGGTTGACTTTTAGTTTAGATTGTTACTGCTTCATGTATATTCATCTATTGGACTGTAAATACAGGATAACTATGAATCTCATAACTTCGCAAGTTCCCTACATACCCACAATCCCCCCCCCCCCACCCCACCCCCGTTCCTCACTGTCAATTAATCATGACACATTTACACCTTGACATCAGCCAAATTATCCAAACTGTTTCATACTTGAATGTTTTGTGTCTTTTTTCGGGGAGCGGGTAGGGCGGGGTGGATTGATTCGATCAATTAATATTTCCAACATGGATACCTCACTGGTCTACATCACTAATTAACTGGTCGACTGTAATAAGATTTACTTTTATGAAGTAATGACGCATTTAGATCCTGTGTCAGAAAAAGGTTCATTCAGTTTCAAAGTGGTTAATAATTAATTTAAATGTAAATGTTAGGTGGAACATTGTTCAAACGCTCTTAGTAATAGCTCTCCCCAACACCATCCATCTGTATTTTAAAATGATATTTCGAACCTAAAGGTGTTTTTTTTTCTCTTTTAATTCCAGTGCTGTCTGAAGCACGACGTATTTACATTGACGGAAGGGGAAGTAACACAGACAAGAAATTCCACGCTTGGAATGGAGATATTCTTGAGTACAACAACCTTTGGGCTCCAGATCAGCCAAACGGCAAAAATGAAAGCACTCACTGCATTTCCTTGGACTCTGCACAAAACTACTTGCTGAACGATTTAGTGTGCACTGCGAAAGGATCCATAGTCTGTCAAAAATATGCCTGAACGCTAAATTTTGACGGCGTCTTTTTAACAGCACACTTTTTAGCACACTGATGTTAAAATACCAAATTCAACGCAGCAAATTTTATGCACATTGGGATTTAACCAGTGATAGGACTCATTGAGCTTTGTCAAACAAGACTGAATTAGTTAAATTCCCAGTTGCAATATGGGAAACATGTGCGCCTTGAAATGCCAATATCGGTGTGTTGAGGGTTAATAAGTCTCTAGTGTGTTTTAATTGGTGATAAATGTATTCTGGTCATTCACAATTTTGTTGCACTCGTTTCTTTCTTCCTTTTCTTTTCCTTTCTTTTCTTTTCTTTTCTTTTTTTTCTTTCTTTCTTTCCGTCTTTTTATTCTTTGTATTCTGACTTTAGTGGGCTGTGGTGGAGTTAGAGGGGTGTGTTTAATGGTTTGTCTTCTGTCAAAGACATTGTTCCACATGTTTTGTTTTCGTAAATACCGGATTTTGTAAATCCCGCATTTTGATCGACAGGGAAGGCAAAGATTTTCTGGTGTACTCGGGCACAATGTTTTGTGTGGGGGAGGGCGGGGATTTGGGGACTCAGTGCAATGTCTGTAACATGATTTGGGAAACAAATGAAAATATTGCCGAAACTGATAAAAAATATGCCGTAAGAAACACACAAAGCATCAATTATAATATTGCTGCAACGATTCGTTGAATTTGGATTCTTGATTGAAAAATACATTTTCTTACTGATTTTATTTTGAGTGCAGTTTCCTGTGTTAGTGGTGCATTCAATTCAGATTAGAAAAATTAATAATAATTGTAATTTAATTGTGTTGTTCTTTGGATCATCGTGTATGTGTTAATCCCCCCCCCCCCCCCCCACCCCCCGAACGCCTTGTCAGTTGGTTCGTGACAGGTGTAGGACACCAAATCATTAGTCACCCATTTGATATTTTGTACTAATCAGTACGCTTGATGGGTAGTTTGACCTTAAGCTTTCTTGCGTTTAAACACACAACTTGTTTCGATAATATTGTATAATCAGTTGGAGAAGCAATCCACTGCGTTAAGCTCGGTGGTGTTTAGCGCCTTTTTCAAATCGGGATGTATACAACCCATAGTTATGGTACAGTACACCCGCTGTGGATTGGTCACGTTCCACGGGTGGGCAATATTTCCACGGACGCAATAATATTATATTCCAAACACTAGTTATAGGAATAATCGTCACAATTTAACTAATGCAGCACCGGGTACAACCCGGAGCTTCATTAATTAAAATTTTGCTGATGATAATTTTTTACCTGGTAAACACATGCGTGGACATCACTACCCACGCGTGGATTACTACCAGTCCACGGCGACTGCACTGTACTGTGGTCATATGAGTTCGAAGGCGGGCCTGTTTAATGGCAGTGACAGCCGAAAGTGGCATGGTGCTTGTTGTGAGCCTGTGCATGGTTAGAGTGTTGTCGTTCCAAAATGCTCAACGTTGAATCAGCTGGGAATCTGTTTACAGTGTCTGAATATTATTTTCTCTGAATAGTGAAGTGGGCTGAAGGTGGATCTTAATATAGTGGCTATCGTTTATGCATTGGACATATTTTTACCAAGATTAGAGGTTGTGCTTCTTGTGTGTTATGCATTTAGACTTACCAGTGATTTTAAAACACTGAGCTCATTTTTGTAAATTTTTTTCCAATTTGAGAAACTCACTTAGTTTAGTTCAACGCCTTTTTAAGACACGGGCTTAGCATGCGAGATAATGTGTGTCATCGGGTGCGTTGCAATTGAGTTGTGCCATCAGATACGTGGCAATTAAAGTGTACCAACGAGGGACCGCCCCACCCCGTGAAAAGAAGCAGTGCTCGTTTATTGTTGTAAACAAGTTTTTGCTTTACAATCAAAATAGGACCCAGAACCAACACCTAGAGTGAAATGCTCTGAAGTTGGGTTAGGAAGAGACTATTGGCTAATCGTGACTTAATCCCAATGTTGTGATCTTGATATAGCCAACCATCCTAAAAGTGACCTTAAAAACCAATAAAATAAATAAATAAATAAATAAATAAATAAATAAATAAATAAATAAATAAATAAATAAATAAATTGCACAACAGGGCAAGTAAAAATAATATGACAATACGCAAGGCGTAAGAGGGAATCCCAAAGTATCCAACATATTGAAATATTCCATTCCGCAACAATTACTCCAAAAACATTTTATGCAATCGAATACCTGTAATTGTTTAATTTCAGCCAAACATGAATACGTATCACAGTACTAAATATTTTCCCATAGGCGTCCATTATAACGTTTAGGCGAAAAAAATATGGTCGCATCATTTTAAATTTGGCATTCAAATATCTTTTGTCAAGTATAGCCCTTCAGACAAGCTTTTTCTGATTCTTAAACAGGGGGGTCATGCAACAAATAAGAGAGAAAAACTAACAGGAAGGGAAGTGCTGGTCACATTTCTAAAAGTCCTCAAACCACCCTCTTTATTCATTTGGAACATTCAAGAGTAATGCAAGAGGTCAGTAGAATTCAAATGTTTATTGAAACAATATATTTTCCCAAGACTGCTCAGTTTTGGGGATTACATAATTTCCGAGTGCAATTTTTCGAGGCAGGTAAATCTAATTAAAATATTTACAACAGTAATACCTATGAGCAAACACAACCTTACCAAAGGTACGTTTACCTCTTTCATGTGATGAAAGACCCATTTCTGCAATAGAATTCAACTTTTCGCTTCTGCCTAGTTAAAAGCATGGGCAATTTCTTCTTTTGAAGAGAACTGTCCAGTTTGTGTGAAATGGGCTTAAAAACTGGTATTGCCTCCGACAGAATTCCTACTCTGTTACTTAATCAGTAAGTTGGGAGGGATAAGCTTTCTATGAAAACTACCCAAATCCCAAAATAAAAATAAAATCTGCATCAGCACGCAAAACCTTTTGACAAAATCTGTTTTAATTAACCACACAGCAAGATAAATAGTGCACCACCCCCATGAAACAATATGTCAATTTTGTTTCAAAACTGGGGTTGTGCAGGGCTTATAATTCCTTTAAATTTGGGAGAATCCTTTTGGATTCTTGCGAATCAGTAGTTGGCGTTTTAGACCTGCTATGGGCCCGGATCCCATGAGGCTTGTATGGTTGAACCCCTGCTGCATACTGATAATACATGTTAACCCTTTATCCAATACAGCTTTTTAATTTTTAAAACGCCAACTACTGATTTTTAAAAAAAAAACAAAAGCCTCCCCCCTCCCTCTCCCAGGGGCCTTAATCGCTCACCTGACAAAGTGGTTCAGAGAAGTATTTTGGGTCACATTCAGTTAGTCATGGTTCATGAACACTACATAGGAATGATTTTATGAAATTATTCATAACTCTAGTGTCCATGTCAGATGATTATTAGCACAGGTCTTTCTGATTGCTTCCAGTTCTGTCAGCTGGAGACAAGTACTGCCTAACTTCCAAGGGTTGTTCCGACACTGCAGCTTGAAAGGCAAATTTTATGGAAAAACTATAAGGAATGGATTTGAACTTTAATGAGCAACCTTGAACCTAACCCACAACTGCCCAAATATTAAGCCAGGGACTCGAAATGTACAAACTCAAATCTGCCCCCCCCCCCCCCCCCCCCCCCCCCACTCTGCGATACCAAATATGAAAGGATTCTGACCGACAGGAACCGAATTGGAACAAATTTAGATCTGATCTCCCCAGGGATGTTGTACAGCAAATATTAAAGCAGTCTAACTGGTGGGTTTGAAGAAAAAGATTTTTAAGGAAATTTTCTCATGTTGCTCTCAGTTAATTTGAGTTCCCATAATGAAACCAAATACTAACCCATAGACTTAGCTTAAACAAACATGAATCTGACCCCGCCCCCTCCCCCCCCCCCCCCCCCCCGAGGCATTCTATGTCAAATATGAAAGGATTCCGACCGGTGGATCCGAAGAAATAGATTTCTAAAGAAATATCCTCATGCTGCACTAAGTTAAACTTTGGGCTTCAATAGATAGACCAAATATTAACCCAGAGACCAGATTCACACAAACTTCAACCTAAACCCCCCCCCCCCCCCCCCCCCCCCCCCCCCCACTAGAGATGTTGTATTCGAAATATGAAAGCATTGTGACTGGTGTATCTTAAGTAGGTTTTGAAAGAGATTTCCTCATATTGCACTGTTGATATTGGGTGCCCATAGGGAGCACAAATATTAACTCAGGGACACGATTTGAACAAATTTGAGTCAAGATTCTTATATATGGTTCTGGAGAAGATTTTTTTTTAATTTTGGAAAACATTTTATGGGTGCTATCAGAGAAATGCCCCTTTAGGCGACCCCTGTAGACGTGGCAACTTTATTTGAACAAACTGGAATTCAGATATGATAAGGAACATGAATATCAAATTCGGTTCAATTCGGCCCATATGTTTATTTATTTTATTTATTCCTTTAAATTTGGGAGAATCCTTTTGGATTCTTGCGAATCAGTAGTTGGCGTTTTAGACCTGCTATGGGCCCGGATCCCATGAGGCTTGTATGGTTGAACCCCTGCTGCATACTGATAATACATGTTAACCCTTTATCCAATACAGCTTTTTAATTTTTAAAACGCCAACTACTGATTTTTAAAAAAAAAAAAAAAGCCTCCCCCCCTCCCCCAGGGGCCTTAATCGCTCACCTGACAAAGTGGTTCAGAGAAGTATTTTGGGTCACATTCAGTTAGTCATGGTTCATGAACACTACATAGGAATGATTTTATGAAATTATTCATAACTCTAGTGTCCATGTCAGATGATTATTAGCACAGGTCTTTCTGATTGCTTCCAGTTCTGTCAGCTGGAGACAAGTACTGCCTAACTTCCAAGGGTTGTTCCGACACTGCAGCTTGAAAGGCAAATTTTATGGAAAAACTATAAGGAATGGATTTGAACTTTAATGAGCAACCTTGAACCTAACCCACAACTGCCCAAATATTAAGCCAGGGACTCGAAATGTACAAACTCAAATCTGCCCCCCCCCCCCCCCCCCCCCCACTCTGCGATACCAAATATGAAAGGATTCTGACCGACAGGAACCGAATTGGAACAAATTTAGATCTGACCTCCCCAGGGATGTTGTACAGCAAATATTAAAGCAGTCTAACTGGTGGGTTTGAAGAAAAAGATTTTTAAGGAAATTTTCTCATGTTGCTCTCAGTTAATTTGAGTTCCCATAATGAAACCAAATACTAACCCATAGACTTAGCTTAAACAAACATGAATCTGACCCCGCCCCCTCCCCCCCCCCCCCCCCCCGAGACATTCTATGTCAAATATGAAAGGATTCCGACCGGTGGATCCGAAGAAATAGATTTTTAAAGAAATATCCTCATGCTGCACTAAGTTAAACTTTGGGCTTCAATAGATAGACCAAATATTAACCCAGAGACCAGATTCACACAAACTTCAATCTAACCCCCCCCCCCCCCCCCCCCCCCCCCCCCCACTAGAGATGTTGTATTCGAAATATGAAAGCATTGTGACTGGTGGATCTTAAGTAGGTTTTGAAAGAGATTTCCTCATATTGCACTGTTGATATTGGGTGCCCATAGGGAGCACAAATATTAACTCAGGGACACGATTTGAACAAATTTGAGTCAAGATTCTTATATATGGTTCTGGAGAAGATTTCTTTTTAATTTTGGAAAACATTTTATGGGTGCTATCAGAGAAATGCCCCTTTTGTGGACCCCTGTAGACGTGGCAACTTTATTTGAACAAACTGGAATTCAGATATGATAAGGAACATGAATATCAAATTCGGTTCAATTCGGCCCAGATGTTTATGAGGAGAGGTTGATAATGTAAAGTTCATGCCGGACAGATGGACGGATGGTCGACATACAGAAAGTCATCACTTAAGCTCCCCCTGACTAACAATCAGGTGAGCTGAAAATAAACAATATTCATCAAGCTCAATAATTATGGATGTTACTGGAACCGACTGATGAGAGCCGGTTCCAGTGACAGCCATATTTGTACAAATTTTATTGCCAGTGTCACAATATTTCAGGTCATGTTAGTGTTGTATTGGTGAATTTGCTGCCTTTTGGGTAAATGGTTAAACTGACTCAGTTCTTATCACGTGAATCCTAACAGTGGTGTTATGAGAATCTACATGGTTTCTCACTGGTTTTGTTGCACGGATCTCTACGTGAATCGATTCTCAGATTCTCGTCGAAATATAAGCTCTGGCTGAGCCTGTATAATTCACCAATATCAATAGAAAGTGTCATTTTATCTCAACAAATGATTTCAAATATTCTTTTACCTAGTGATGGGGTAAAATATAGTCCCAGATCCCCCCCCCCCCCCCACCCCTCAGTATGCCTTTTCCCATAAGCTATGTTTTGAGACAAAAATTGAAAATATAAAATTTGAATGGACATTTTTGTATATGGCGCTGGCCGGTTTTGTCCATTACGCTCAAGTAAAGTTGTAATTATATAAATCATCAACGGTATGGCAATTATTCAGCTACCTGTTAGGGCAAGTGATTAGTCGGTTAACCAAAGTTAATCCATGATATTAATCAATCACGAAAACCTTTTAATCGTTTCAGGGGTAAAGTATGATTGGCAAGTGATTGGTTAATTAATGATTGATGGAACAAATTAATGGCCAATTCAAGGTGTGTATGCTGTTCATTGGCTGATCGGTTGACTGTTCTCTTGTTGCTGTGAAAACAAGTGGACATTCGGTGGATTAGTCGATACTTTTAAAGCTTTAATTGAAATAGTCAATAAAATTACTATTCACTTATAGCTGGCCTGTTTTTATTATTATTATTATTATTATTATTATTATTTCTATTATTATTATTATTATTATTATTATTATTATTATTATTATTATTGATTTATACTATTGAAGACACTGACTACTTTTGATATTTGACAAATTTAATACACAAATTTAATTTCAACGTTGCCATGTTACATCGATGATTACAGTGCGTATATAGTAATTACTGTTGTGTTTGTTTATATCTTAAAAATGGTTTCAAATCAAAATTTTTAAAAACGGTGTTCCTCTCCTGAATGCCATGCAGTGTTGCCGACGGTTCGATTCCCGGCCGGGGATGAGAATTCACCATTATAAATTCTTCGAAAACATGATTGCGTTTTTCAGTATACACACTGACAGGGGTAGGTCTTCGACTAAAGCCAACCACAACACTTTCGTCGTACTGTAGCCAGAGAGTTTCACTCTTTCGTGTCCCTGATGTAAGGAAAGTGAACCAAGTATTCATGAGATATATATACTTTGAGTACCAGGATGTAGAACAGCAACTTCTTTTTGGAGGAGTCGATTATTCTTATTTTATGTTGTTAAAGAGGCTTCTTTTGTTGTAAAATCATTTGGTAGAGTGTTCTGATACCCCTTGGATAGTCAGGGGAGAATATGCGCACGCTATTTGTTTGTAATTGCTGGGAAAAGTAATTGTTATTAATTCCTCCTTGCTTTTCGTCGGATTTCGATGTATTGGCAAGTCATCTTGTTACCTTGACTCTGAGCAAAGGATTGTGTTGAGAGTCCTGTGAAAAATATGTGTTAAGGTTTTAACAGGTATACAGCTTTAAACAACTACGGGATACATCAGAAAGGGTTAAAAATGTATTTTGCTGTTCTCTATACGACACGCCACGCCACACGATAAATCAGAAGATTTAGACCTGATACGCTCTTGTTTTTGATTATTGCTGTACCAAATCTCCTAGATGTTTTGCCAACGTATGACGCAATGAACTCTATTCTCACCCCTGTGTTTAAGATGTGTGATTTATGCTCTGGTGCGTTTTCTTAAAATTTATGTCATGCTGACGTGTGAAAGCAAAGACTAAAACAAAGTATCGAACAATAGTTTATTGATCAGCACTTTCAGTCAGTGGGTGAAGAAACAAAGGATAGATGGCTGAAGGGGGACACGAGGGAGAGGGTAGGAATGCTTATTGAAGAAATTGAAAAAGAGGAAGTGAGGGACACTATTAAGCAGTTTATATCTGAATGCTGGGAGGAGAGGAGGGGAAGAGGGGGTGGGGTGCAGGGGGAATGATGGCCTTCTCTTATGAGGACCGCGACAAAATAGCGGCTGGCCAAAGAGTTATTATTAGTCCGCCGCCTTTTCTCCACTATTTGTATGCCGACTAAACACAAAAAGAGAGCTCGACAATCGGGTTCATCTTCTAGTGATCAAGGCAATATTGTTGAGGAAATATTGACAAAAGAACCCAAAAAAGCGAAAAAAGCAGAAAATACTTAAAACATACACAAAGAACGGAAGGAGGTTATGGACGCTGAACACGCAAAAGAGAGCACTGAAGCACTTACTGAAGACCGACAGATCATGGCACATCAAATCGAAGTAACCATGTTTAGCAGATTGGAGGCTTTGGAAAAAAAGATTGAAACTCTTCCATCCAAAGACATGATAGAAACAATCATTGTAAACATTGACAACTTAGTTACGAAAGAACAAATCATCAGTAGCTTGGAAAAATTCAATGAGAAATTGACACAGAAATGTGACGCATTGGATGGTGCGCGGACAAAATCCCATCGGACAAAATCCCATCCGGACAATATCCCAGATTTTTTACCCGGACGAAATCCCAGCGGACAAAATTCCAGACATGGGCGGACAAAACACCAGGCAATATCTTTTCACAAAAAAGCGAACAAAATCCCAGGTAGTATTTTTTTCTGGCAAAAGCGGACAAAATGCCAGGAAATATTTTTGATTTACAAAAACAATTGATGCATTTCAATGGAAAAAGTTATTTTCTACCAGAAAAATACCAGTCATTAACATTAATTCTTGGAAAGCTCTCTCAGAACTTTCCAATAACTAATGTTACTTACTGGTATTTTCAGTGGTAAAAAGTATTTTTGTATGTCTAAGTCTTATGTAGTTAATTAAGGCACAATTGATGCATTTCAAAGGAAAAGGTATCCTCTATTTTCTACCATAAAAATACCAGTCGTCATTAACATTAATTCCTGGTAAGCTCTCTCAGTTAACAACTATCCGAGTCCAAAACCACTGGCCAGCGACGCCAGAGAAGCTGTGAAGAAGTTGTGAATTGGTAACAAAACACCAACCTTTGAAAATAGCACTGGAAAAACAATAAACCTTGGCCAATTACGGTAGAACTATTCTCAATTTTTAATCTTATCAAAACATACTGCCTTCATTATTAGAAGTGTCACAGTATTGCATATTTTTTATCATAAATTAGTATAAATACACCTGGCTTAACCAAAAGTTATTGTTGTTCTTTATACTTATTATCGCTGGTATTGTTATAATAAATCACTAGTTACTTTGAAGAACATAGTTACAGTGCTTATATTAATTCTGCTGTTAATATTATTGATATTAAGAAATAAAAGTACTTGAATCCAATGCAATAAAAAATTGTGTCTTTTTATTTTTTATATCCAACTGGGATTCTGTCCGCCCATGTATGGGATTTTGTCCGATGGGATTTTGTCCGGATGGGATTATGTCCGATGGGATTATGTCCGGCGTTCCATTGGATACCCAGATTAATTCAATTAAAAGGGAGAATAAACAATTAAAGTAGGAAATTGAAAATTTAACAAAGGAAGCAAGTGAAAGTCGAACCAATGTGCAACAAAAATAACTCAAAATGGAAAAAGAACAAAAATTTCACGAGAAGGAAATATTTGAAGCCCTGGTGCACGCAAATAGGAATGAACAATATTCCAGGAAATCGTCAATTCGAATTTGGGGAGTTGACGGTAATAAGAAAACGGAAACATGGGAGGAATGTGTGGACAAAGTTTGCTCCGTCATCAATAAAAAGTTAAATACAAGCTTAACCAGTGAAGATATAGACATAATTATAATAATAACACTTTGGCCAGCCGCTGATTTGTCGCGGTTCTCGGACGAGAAGGCCATGGTTACCCCTGTACTCCCAACTGCCTCCCTATTCCCACGCTTCTCCTCTCCTCCCAACACTCGGAGACGAACTGCTTGATGATATCCCTTGTCCCATTCTTCCCAATCTCTCCGATTAGCATATTAACCCTCTCCTTTGAGTCTCCCCCTAACCACATGTCCTTCATTCTCCCATCCCACTTCCCCATTATACTCCCAGTGAATCTCATTCTTTTAGGCTGATACTTTGGGCATTCTAGAAGAAAGTGTTCCAGGGTGTCCACCATGTCCAAGTTACACATCTGGCACTCCCTTTCACCGTCTTTCCCAATTTTTCCCCTCAGCTCCAGGGATATCGACCTCAGCTTGAACAACAGTGACCCCCAAAGGTGCCATCAAGGTACTCTTCAAAACCTGGCTTCTCTTTATCACGCAGGCCACCCAAAGACCTCTTTGATTTGACCCCCTCTCGCCAATTACGGTTACAATCCTCCATGACCCTTTCTCTGACGATTTTTTTACCCTGGTTTGCTCCAACGTCCAGGTCCGAGATCTCCAATGAGTAGTTCTCTACTAGCTCCCTCACTTGGACCATCCACCCCGTTTTGATATTTGAGTTGAAAATTCTCAGGAACATTGCTTTACACCATCGGCTGTCGGGGAGATTTACCAAATAATTAAGATAACCGAGCTTCAACAGGTCTATCCTGTCCTTCGTCCTCATCCACTCCAGCTCACCCCTGATTGCTTCTAGCGCTGCCGCAGTACTCGACCCCGTTATCCATCGGCCTGCATCGTTCTGCAGGATTTCCAAGCTCTTTACGGCCGTCTGGTTTAGGGGTACCACTTCCGTACCGTATGTTATACTTGGCAGCCCCACCATTTCCCAAATGCTTTTCCCCACGAAAACCTTATTGAAACTGTTTCTCCCTATAAGTTTCATTTGGTTAAGGATTCGCTTCCCCTTCAGAATCAATTTATTTGTGTGGTTCCGGTAGATGCCTCTTCCTGTAATGTTTATATTTACCCCCAAATACTCGTAATCACCTGTCTCTCCCACACTGAGAAGTTTGCTGCTCCCTTCCGGAATGCAGAACTCACCCACTCTCCACCTTCGAGTGGGGTCCACTTTGCGACCCACAGGTATAATTTTGCTCTTGCTTTCATTAAGTTCGAGTCTCCGTTTGCTCCCATATTTCCCAACAATTCCCAGCATTTTCGTTAGCCCCTCTTCGCTTTCTGACACTAGAACCATATCGTCTGCAAAAAATAGCCCTGGGATCTTCAAGTCCCCAACTACTACCCCCTCCTCGCTAAGCAGGAGTTCATCTCCTAAATCTTTGATGTACAATGCAAACAGGATCGGCGAAAGGATATACCCCTGTTTTAGGCCTATCTCCATAGGCACACGTTTCATTGTAATGTTTCCCAGGCTAAGTTCACTCTGTACATCTTTATATAATGCTTTCATAATTCCAACAAACTCGCCTCCTAAGCCCATAGCCTCCAGCTTGCGCCACATACCTTCCCTCCATACTCTATCGTATGCCTTTTTGATATCCAAAAGGCACATAGAGTAGGAATGCATAATATGAATAAAAATAAATCTCCAAACAGACCAATTATTGTGCGCTTCCTTAAAAGAAAGGATAAAATAGAGGTAATAAAAAAGCGAAAATTCTTAAAAGGCAGTCAAATCGTGATAAGAGAGGACTTGACCCGAAAAAATCAACAGCTATTACTTATGGCAAAGAAACAAAAGTTTGTTAAAGAAGCCTGGCCGAATAACGGCAAAATAACAGTCAAGTTAATAAACAATAAAACCGCTACAATAGACTTGGATACGGACTTCGTCAGCTTGGAAGTAAAATCTCAATCTTCCGATCAACATATGAATGTAAATACCGGATACAGTGAGTGAGAGAGTTAATGGAAAGACAATTCATTAAAAATATGTCACACACTGACCTTATTAACAAGGAAATTAAATAGTTACATTCAAATCAATGTCGATTATCTGGAGAAGGTAAGAACAAATAATAAATAGAAAAAGCCTTCTCGCCTGTCTCCATATGATAAATCTCGCTTCTGACCTTGTTTCCCAAATAGTATTTTGTAAGAGGTCTTCAGAAATCCATGTCAGTAATGTCTCTTTTATGATGGAAATCCTAAAGGATACTTCAGCGATTCATTTTCTGTCCATTTCCACCGTGCAAACTGACACATCCCAATGTTTTGTTGTTTGTTTTTTTTTTTTTGTTTAATAATTGCTGATTTAAGTACTAGTTGTCAAAAGTTTAACAGTGTTTTACCTACATTATTTCACTCATTTGTTAATTTACTCAATCATTCATTCATAAATTTCTCCATCCCATCATTCATCGACCCTGCTTGTTGGAACTGCCGATAAACCCTAATGAAAGTGTATTCACTGTACACAATTGATGTTCACGGGTATGAAGAACTATGTCTCTCGATTTATAAATTCGTCCATTCGTTCACTCGTTCATCCACTCATTCTGTTGGTGAGTGGGTGATTGAGTGAACGAATATGACGACACTGACTGACGATTGAGTGAACGAATATGACGACACTGACAAAGTGCAAAGCAACACATCAAAAGTTTTTCTTTCTCGAATTCAACTGCTAATTCAAGTACCAGTTGCCAAATGCTCAACAGTTGATTTTACCCACTATTTTGCACCCATTCGGTAATCTATTCAATTATTCATTCATAAATCCTTTCACTCACTCATTCATCGACCCTGCTCGTTGAAAGTGTCGTGAAAGCCCAATAAAATGTATTCACTGTATAACATTAATGTTCACGGGTATTTAAAACTCTGTCGATTCATAAATTCATCCTTTCGTTCACACATTCATTCATTCATTCACTCATTCCATTGTTGATTGGGTGGTTGAATGAATGAGTGAACGAGGATGACGATACTGACCCTAAACCCGAAAGAGCATAAAGACATTATCAGATTTGCTAAAAGTTATGTTCATTCATTCCTTCGCCCACTCATTCACTAATTCGTTCATTGATTAATTAATTCATTCTATCACTCTGTTGTTGAAAATACCGATAAACCACCCAAAATCTATTCATTGTATAAAATTTATGTTCAAAGTATTTAGAACTATGTTTGTCATCTTGGTGATTCATCCATTCGTTCACAGATTCATTCGTTCATTCACTCATTCGCTTGGACACTGAGTGATGGAGTTAATGGAAAGACAATTCATTCAAAATATTTACCCTAATGAAAGTGTATTCACTGTACACAATTGATGTTCACGGGTATGGAGAACTATGTATCTCGATTTATAAATTCGTCAATTCGTTCATTCATTCATCCACTCATTCTATTGGTGAGTGGGTGGGTGGGTGATTGAGTGAACGAATATGACGACACTGACACTGTGCAAAATAACATATTCAAACATTTTCTTTAATTCAATTGCTAATTCAAGTACCAGTTGCCAAATGCCCAATAGTTCTTTTTACCCTCATTCGTTAATTTACTCAATCATTCATTCATAAATCTTTTCAGCCAATCATTCATCGACCCAACTTGTTGAAAGTGTCGATAAACCCCAATAAAATGTATTCACTGTATAAAATTAATGCTCACGGGTATTTAAAAACTCTGTCGATCTATAAATTCATCCTCTCGTTCACTCATTTATTCATTCGCTCATTCTATTGTTGAATGGGTGGTTGAGTGAATGAGTGAACGAGTATGACATTACTGACCCTAAAACCGAAAGAGCAAAAAGACATTATCAGATTTGCTAAAGGTTATGTTCATTCATTTTTTCGCTCACTCATTCACTAATTCGATCATTGATTAATTAATTCATTCTATCACTCTGTTGTTGAAAATGCCGATAAACCACCCAAAATCTATTCATTGTATAAAATCTATGTTCAAAGTATTTAGAACTATGCTTGTCATCTTGGTGATTCATCCATTCGTTCACAGATTCATTCGTTCATTCACTCATTCGCTTGGACACTGAGTGATGGAGTTAATGGAAAGACAATTCATTCAAAATATTTAACACACTTACCTTGTTAAGGAAAATAAATAAAATTACATTCAAATCAATGTTGATTAACTTCTGAAGGTAAGAATAAATAACAAATAGAAGAAGACTTCCCGCTTGTCTCCAACTGATAAACTCCGCTTCTGTCTTTGTTTCCCGAATAGTCCTTTGTAAGAGGTCTTCAGAAATCCATGTCAGCAATGTAACGTTTATGTCACTTTTATGATGGAAATCTTGAAGGATAATTCAGCAATTCATTTTCTACCCATTTTCACCGTGCAAACTGACACATCCAATTGTTTTTGGGGTTTTTTTTCTCTGATTGTTTAATTGCTGTTTTATGTACTAGTTGGTAAAAGTTTAACAGTTACTTTACCCACATTATTTCACCCATTCGCTAATCTACTCAATCATTCATTCATAGATTCCTCCATCCCATCATTCATCGACCCTGCTTGTTGAAATTGCCGATAAACCCTTTTAAAATTATATCCACTACATACAACTGATGTTCACAGGTGTGTAAAAATATTCTGTCGATTTACAAATTCGTCCATTCGTTCACTCGTTCATTCATTCACTAAGTCTATTGGTGAGTGGGTGGGTGGGTGATTGAGTGAACGAATATGAATTGCTAATTCAAGTACCAGCAGCCAAAAGTTCAACAGTTACTTCACCCACATTCTTTCACCTATCCGTTCATCTACTAAATCATTCATTTATAATTCTCCCATCCATTCATTCATCGACCCTGCTTGCTAAAAATGTCGCTAAACCCCAATAAAATGTATTCGCTGTATAAAATTGATGTTCACGGGTATTTAAAACTCTGTCGATTTATAAATTCATCCACTTGTTCACTGATTCATTCATTCACTCATTCTATTGTAGAATGAGGGGCTGAGTGAATGAGTGAACGATGATGACGATTCTGACCCTAAACCCGAAAGAGCAAAAAGACAAGTTTGCAAAGCAAGACATCCAAACGTTATTTTTCTTTCACTATTCGATTGCTAATTCAAGAACCAGTTGCCAAATGTTCAACAGTTTTTTTACCCACATTTTTGCACCCATTCGTTAATTTACTCAATCATTCATTCATAAATCCTTTCATCCATTCATTCATCGTCCCTGTTTGTTGAAAGTGTCGATAAACCCCAATAAAATGTATTCACTGTATAAAATTAATGCTCACGATCTATAAATTCATCCTTTCGTTCACTCATCCATTCACTCACTCGTTCTATTGTTGAATAGGTGGTTGACTGAATGAGTGAACGAGGATGACGATACTGACCCTAAACCCGAAAGAGCAAAAATACATTATCAGATTTGCTAAAAGTTATGTTCATTCATTTTTTCTACCACTCATTCATTAATTCGTTCACTGATTAATTCATTCATTCTATCACTCTGTTGTTGAAAATGCCGGTAAATCACCAAAAGTCTATTCATTGTATAAAATTTATGTGCAAAAGTATTTAGAACTATGTTTGTCATCTTGTTGATTGATCCATTCGTTCGCACATTCATTCGTTCGCATATCCATTCGTTCAGTCACTCATTCGTTCGCACATTCATTCGTTCAATCACTCATTCGCTCGGTTGTGGAGTGATTGGGTGGGTGATTGACAGTGTGAATGGATGGATGGATAAATGCCAGATTTTTCAGAACTCATAACTGGTTTGGTCTTATTGGTTCATCCATTCGCTCACGCTTTATCATAAAACGTGTGTGTCTTCTTTTGTGGCGAATAGCGTCAGTGTTATCATTCAAGAGTTCGCTAAAATATGGCGCGATGGAGAAATGACCCGTCCGAAGATTACCCGACTTGTCAGAAGCTGTGTTGATTCATTCTATTTTTTCATTATTAATTTACCCATTCATTTCGTGACAATTGGTGTGGAAAGCACAGGCAAACCCTAATAAAAATTTATTCACAGTATATAAATTTATGTTCACAAGTACTGGGAATTCATTTCGTGACAATTGGTGTCGAAAGAACAAGCAAACCCTAATAAAGATTTATTCACTGAATATAAATTTATGTTCACAAGAACCAGGAATTCACTTCGTGACAATCATTTCGTGACAATTGGTGTCGAAAGCACAGGCAAACCCCAGTAAAGATTTATTCACTGTATATAAATTTATGTTCACAAGGACTGAGATACATATTTACCATCGCATTTGCTCCTGCACTCGTTCGCTCATTCACCCATCCATTAATTCATTCATTCACTTATTCACTTGGTTGGTGAATGGGGGGGCGAGTGGGTGGGTGGTTGGCTGTCTGGGTGGGGGGATTGGATGCATGAGTGAATGCGCAATGAAAATGTATTCACTGTATTCAATTTATGTTCACAAGTATTTAGAACTATACCTGTCGATATACTGCCTCGTCCATTTGCTCACACATTCACTCATTCTATTGGTGAATGGTGAGTGCGAGAGCAAGTGAAGGCCATAAATATCCGAACCCGTACCGTCCTGTCATATATGTAATTCGACTAGATATTTCTCTTAGAGGTAAAAGTACCGCGAAAGCTGTCTCAACCCGAATCTTTACAATCTGGTAGTCCTACTGGAGACAGAAATGACGACACTCACTGACCTCAATCCCCAATAAGCAAAAGATACAAGGTATTATCAGATTTGTTAAAAGCTGTGATGATTCATTCTTACAGTCATTCGTTCACTTACTCCTTTATTATTGATTTATACATTCATTGTATGACCCGGGTTGTTGAAAGTGCCAATAAACCCCAATAAACAAAAGATACAAGGTATTATTATGAGATTTGTTAAATGCTGTGTTCATTGATTCGTACAGACATTCGTTCACTCATTCTTACATTCATTGACTTATTCATTTATTGCATGACCCCGGTTGTCGAAAGTCCCAGTAAACCCCAATAAATAAAAGACAGAAGGTATTATCGGATTTGTTAAAAACTGTGTTCATTCATCTTACAGACATTCGTTCACTTATTCTTTCATTCATCGATTTATTCGTTCATTGCATGACCCTGGGCGTCGAAGATGTCGATAAACTCCAATAAAAATCTAGTCACTGTATTGAATTTTAAAAATCTTCTCAACGTTCCCATCGCGGATCAGACCTTCGATCTATCGTTGGCGAACGTCGACAAAAAACGCTTTGGGGATTCTAGGACAGCATTAAAAATGCGTTTTGGGGATCCTGGACCACCGACGTTCGCGATCGCGTTCCAGACGGTCGAGGGTGCGATCCGATCGGTAAAAAACGATTGGGGATTCTAGACCAGGAACAATCGATTTCAAAACGTTTTCTCGACGTTCGCCAACGGCGCGAAGTGGGTGTAAAGTAAAGTTACTCATCGAGGAGAAAACGTGAAATCCTCACGAGTTTTGTGAGGTGAATCGTAATAGAATCGCAAGATTTACAAGAGGAAATAAAAAGTGATTGATATAGGAGAAAAAATATATATAAATAAATAGTTATTTAAAAAAAAATAAATATCAAATCAAATAGATAATAAATACGTAATCGTGAACGATTCCCAGATTATGAGGACATCGTTTCTTATAAAAATGCTGATGAGAGCCTACACATTCTGCGTGAATGGACAACTAAATCGTCTCTTGTTAGAATGATGCCCGTGGTCTAGACAGCGGTGCGATCAATCGCAAACGAAAAAAACGGTGGAGAGTGGAGGGAGAAGAGATGAAAAAAATAAAAAATCGTTATGAGTTTTGAGGTAAATCATAATAGAATCACGAGATTCGCAAGAGGAAATAAAAAAGTGATTGATATATATAGGAGAGAAAAAATATAAATAAATAGTTATTTAAAAAAATAAATATCAAATCGAATAGATAATAAAATATACGTAAATCATGAACGTTTCCCAGATTATGAGAGCAAGGTTTCTTTAAAAATGCTGATGAGAGCCTGCGTGAACGAACAACTAGATCGTCTCTTGTTAGAACGATGCGTCAGGTGTTGGGATCATCTAGACTTCGATCACGAGGATCATTCGTGTCTGACGATGGAAAGGGAAGATATGGTCCTCAAGTATTTCGAACCGGTGTTCGAATGCGTTCGAATCGACGACGTGATCAAGTTTTAGAGGAGATTAGTCTTCTGTAGCGGGCGAGATAAGCCCACTGGTTCGGAAGAAATGAAATTGGCGCGTAGAAGTCTGACTTTAGAAGACAAGGGATGCGTCTTGAAATTATTGCTGGAGGAAGCATACATCTAAGTTTTCTTGTTGATCTAAATAAGGAGAATAGAAAATAAAAATAAATGAATGAATGAATCTTTATTTAGCAGTATACAAACAATATACAATTACATAAATATCAAGAGGAGACAGTTAAGCATGTATACCACAGGGAGATGACATAGCCAGATTGGCTGTCTACCTGTCATCTCCCAGAAAATATAGCGCGGACGTTGGAATCGAGCTGTTTAATATTTACACTTGAAGCTGGTGGCTGGTGGGGTAAGCAGAACTATGGTAATAGACGAGAATTGAAATATCCAGACCCATTTGCCTACAGTACAGGTGGAAGCGTACCGCTAGATGACCAAAAACTTCACTTCCGTTGACAGCTCCAAATCCTGGCGTAGTCCGCCGAGAGCTCCCGAAGGCAGCTTTCGGCTGACTGGTGCCAGGTGTTGGGCTCTCAAGAAGGGAAGGGTAAATACTCAGTCTACCTAATGAAACTTAATAAAATTTAGAGCTCAAGGTTCCGCGTTAATTGGCACAGTTCTTGAGGGACGCTAGGCTAGTGTATCTACAAAATGCATGCACTGGAGTATATTCTGCAAAATCTTACCTACTAGAGGCATACCCATTATAGTAAGGATTATAGCATTCAATGTAGTCGGGATACCGCGACAGCAATTTTGAAGTTAGTTGTTGATTTTTTTTTTTTTTTTTTTTTTTTAAATGTTTCTGTTGTTTATATTACGTAAGTTATTCTGTGAAATCACCTCTAGAAGCACACTCATTACAGTAAGGATTGTCACAGTCGATGCAATCGGGATATTGAGACAGTAATTTTGAAGTTAGTTGTTTTTTAAAAATGTTTCTGTTGTTTATATTACGTAAGTCAAGATCTAGATCATTCCAAAGTTTGGGGTAATTGTGTATAGGAAAGTTCTCCAGAGACCTTGTCCTTATTCTAGTATATTCAAGCGAATCTCTTCTTCTGCTAGCTCGACCCGTAGTGTTGACAACCGACTGAAAATGATTTTGAAAAGATGACGGCAGGTTATCGTGATACCAATCGAATACGAACAAACATGCGTGCAGTTTAAAGAGGTCGTTCACTTTGAGAATCTTGTTTTCTCGAAAGAGGGGATCGGTGTGAGCATTGTATTTTTTATTGTTTATTATGCGGATTGAGCGCTTCTGGAGAAGAAGTATCTTTTTAATCATTCTAGAATTTCCCCATACGTTTATCCCATACACTAAGTGTGTGTGTATCAGGGCATAATAGAGTGTTTTCAGGGCTTCACGAGGTAGTGTTGTCTTCACTTTATTCAGTGCGAAATTAGCACGGGCGATCTTGGAGGAGAGTTGAGATATATGGTGCTTGTAGGATAGACTATCGTCAATATGTATACCTAAGAATTTTAAGGATTTCTCAGTATTATTTGAACCTACTCTACTTATGTTTTGGCCGTTGATTAGAATATTATGACGAATTTCTGTTGTTTTTTGGCCGATGGGTTCATTAGAATATATTTGGACTTGGTGGCGTTTACGACAAGTTGATTCGTACAGCACCATTCAAAGATTTTACCTAACTCATCATTTATGAGTAGGGCTAGCTGGTTTGGGTCTGGTCCAGAAGAATGCCCCGTGGTATCGTCAGCAAAAGACAATAAATTGAGGGAGGTAGCGTGATAGATATCATTGACATATATCAGAAATAGGGTTGGACCAAGTATCGAACCTTGAGGAACTCCGTGCGATATTGTAACCCTGTCAGATATGTAGTTTCCGTATGCAACGTATTGCGACCTATTAGAAAGATAACTTCTAAACCATTCATTGCCAAGTCCCCTAATACCATATTTGTCTAATTTATTAATCAAAATGTCGTGGTTAATTGTATCGAACGCCTTTGACAGGTCCAAAAATAACGCCAATGTGCTGTTTTTACTTTTCTTGTTGTTTTCTTCGGCTATGGTTTTTAGTAGTTGCATAACTAGATGCACCCTACTATGATTTTCCCTAAAACCGTACTGATTTTGATGTAGGATGCCAAAACGATTTAAGTACTTTAGAAGTCTCGCTGACATAAGTTTTTCTAAGAGTTTAGAGAATGAGGGAAGTATGCTAATAGGTCTATAATTTGTGAAGTTATGTTGGTCGCCTGTTTTAAAAATAGGAATAACTTTTGCAATTTTCATTTTATCGGGAACAATGCCAGATGCAAAGGAGCAATTGAAAATGTGTGTTAGAGGGTTAACTATGGGATCGATAGTTCGTTTGAGAAGATTCGAGCTTATTTCATTATAGTCCTTGCTCCCTTTAGATTTTAGGGATTTTGCGATACTCTTCACTTCAAACTCACATGTAGGACTCACGTAAAAGCTATTTGTGAAGTTTTGTTCCATGAGGTCATAGGGCGACTTGTTGGTCTTAGGTATTTTGTCACTCGTGCGTTTTCCTATATTTGCAAAGTACATATTGAGTTCTTTAGCTATTTCTGTTGGGTCATTGAGTTCTTTATCATTATGGATAAAATATTGAGGTAAGTTTGTTGCTATGTTTGGTGTTTTCATGGCGGCATTTAGTATTTGCCATGTTTTACGAAGGTTATGCTTGTGTACGCTCAAGATACTTTTAAAATAATTTGCTTTGCATTGCTTTTTGACTTTATTGAATATTCTACAGTAGTTTTTGTAGTTTCTTATGTTAGATTCACACGGGTTTTTTATCTTCTTGTTGTAAAATTTACTTTTATTATTTGATGAAACTATTAGTCCTCTTGTCATCCAGGGTTGCCTTTTGATGAATTTACCGTTGTTGCGGACACGGATCCGGGGGAAAGCCAGGTCAAATAATCCTAGATATATGTGTAGGAAATTATTATAAGCCGTGTTGGGGTTATCGGAACCCATAACTGGAGAAAAATCACATTCTGATAGAAGTTGGTTGAAGTGTGCAATGGTTTCGTCATTTACTTTACGTACCCATGTATATGATTCTCTGTATGTTTTGTGGGGCACGGTTTCAATATGAAAAGTACCGAAGTGGTCTGAAACGTCAGTTATTATTATCCCAGACAATGAGGTGGATTGAATATTGTTAGAAAAAATGTGATCAATAAGTGTAGCCGAGTGTGAAGTTAGTCGGGTGGGTTTGGTGATCACAGGTAAAAAGCCTTGGCTGATCATGAGGTTTATGTAGTTATCTGTTTTGACATGGGAATCATATTTAAGCAGATCAATATTAATGTCACCAGCTATATAGGAAGATACATTTTCCTGGTTTAGCTTGTCGGTTATTTCATTAAGTTTGTTTAGAAAGATATCAATGTCCGCTTTCGGTGGCGTATTTGGTCTGTAGATCACCCCAATGACTCTCCTTGATTTATTGACAGTGATTTCGATAAAAAGAGATTCAACAATGTGCGGGACAAAAACTGACAAATCATGACGAATTTTGAAATCAATGCTCTCTTTGATGAAAAGTCCCACCCCACCTCTGCCGTCATCGCCGTCTGGGCGGTTGTTTTTTATTAGATTATGGTAACCATCAAGACAATATGATATATTTGCAGGGATATTGAAAATTTCTGTTAGGCCAACGATATCAAAGGTATTTTGAGGTAAGGTAAGGTAAATAAGAGATCGTGTAGGGACTCCCAGTGGGCATTGATGCTCTGACAATTAATATGGAAGAGCGAGAAAGATTGTGATTCGTTTTCGATGGACGATTGAAAATTTCCAGGCAAATAGTATTCACATTTAAGGTTATGACCGTGGAAAGGAGAATCCTCAACTTCTTCGGAAGTATTATCATATTGGGCTACAAAGTCATATTCTGAGTTGGTCTGGACCTCGTCTAAGGTTATGTTACCCGCCATATCGATTTGTTGCTCTTATTCCACCAGCTTGAACGTGTGCATTAAAGAATTGCAATGAGCTATTAAGATTATATTCGACAGCCCGATTCCAAGTATTTACTTTATGTAAAGAGGGTGATGAAACTAGTAATAAAAGAAGGGAGAATATAACTAAAAGGAAAGCAATAGGTTTCAGTTTGTGTGAGTTTGTGGACGAGGATAAACTCACGAGTGGTGGTGGTGGGAGTGCATGGGTAAAAGGGTACGTAAAGGGAAATGTCAGAGATGTGGAATAAATTATAAATAAATAAACACATAAATTTTTATCTAATATTAGAAAGAAAAAAAAACATAAAAAATGAGAACCAGAAATAAATTGTATCCGACGTTAGATGACGACGAGGATGAGAAGCCAAATGGCGTTTTGCCAACGGCACCGTCGCCAGAAGAAACAGAAAGAGGAGAGAGGTATCGCATCGATCAAATCAGTAGAATCCAATTGTATCTGACTCGAGAGAGAGACTCTCGTTGTTCTGTCAAGAAGAAGTATTCGCACCTCGTGAAATTCGTCAACGCAGTCGACATGACAATCATCATGATTTCCATGGGTTTACACGCGGCTGGCATCGGATTGTTGTAGACCGCCGCCGGCCTTCCGATCGTGTTAATCATAGAAGGAGTGGCCCTCGCCGCCGGATTGTTTAGCACGGTCAGAAACTTTTTGAGTAGGACATTATATCTGAAGGCTAGGAAACATGAAAAGATTCGCGTGTTGGCCGACTCCAAGATCGACACGATATCCAAAATGATCTCGATGGCATTGAAAGACGGTAGGATATCGGGCGGAGAATACTTCACGATATTGTGCGAGAAAACGAAATACGATGTTATGAAAGAAGCCGTGAGAATCAAGACTCATCAGATCATCAAGGAAGAGATGAAGGATTCTCTCGTGGAAAGGGGGAGGAAAGAGGCCAGGGAGGAATTTGGTAAGTTGATAGAACTCAAGAGCAGTGACTGAAAAAAAATATATATATATAATAAGAACAGAATTTTTAAAAAAAAAATATTAAATTTATATATAAAATGAAAAATAAATACGAAATTAATATAAATAACCCTCAAAAATGTATTGCGTAAAGTGTAAGAGAGTTACTGAGACAGGTAATTCTCGAGAAGAACGAACTAAAAACGACAGACAGATGCCTTGCGGAATTTGCAATGTGTATGGTTCGATCAAGATTCGATTCGTCAAAAAAAATGAGCAGAGGCAAAGGCGTCGTGAATAAAATGATCAATAGTCTACCTTTCGAAATGCATCTGCCGGTCACAGTTTCACGAAATTGAACCCGGAACGAAATTGAACAAGAGTCTCAACGCCGATCTGACTCCTAAATCTTGGAGCAAACCCGTGAATAGGGTGGACGCGGCCACGTACGATCACGATCTGTGCTACGCCGAACATCCTGACACTAAGACTCTCAACGACGTCTGCGACAAAAACATGTTAGAGAAATTGAGAGGCATGTCGAATCCGACCAGGAGAGAGAAGATAGAACGTTCGCTGGTCGGCAATCTGATCGGTGCGAAACGTCGATTCGGATGGGGCGGTCCAAAAAAAAACGCGTTTTAGAAAAGAATAAGAAATGATTATTGACAAGCGAATTGGCCGAGGAGTTACACAAACCCATTGTGCGTAAATTTCTAAACAGAAGGGTGTTCGTGAAGGGTCTGGGTGACATTTGGTCTGCCGACTTGGTCGACATGAGATCTTTTTTGAGGTGGAACGAGGGTGTCAAATATCTATTGACGGTCATCGACGTGTTTTCCAAATATGGTTGGATCAGAGCTTTGAAGAATAAATCGGGACCTTGCGTCGCCGAGGCTCTGAAGAGTGTGTTCGACTCGTATTCTCAAAAAACGAATAAATTATGGGTGGACAAGGGAAAGGAATTCTACAACAAGGACGTTCGTTGATTGGTCGACCTCTACTCGATCGAAAAGAAAGAGAAAGCCAGCACCGTGGAATGTTGGAATCGAACGATGAAGGAAAAGATGCACAGATACTTCACGGCGAATTCGACCAAGAAATACATATATGCTCTGAACGGTCTGGTTGAAGATTACAACAACATGTGACACAGATCGATCAAGATGATTTCCGCGGAAGCTAGCGATCCTCGAAACGAAAAATGGGTCTACGCGAATCTATATCCCGAGAGATCTAAGATCAGGAAGAAGTCTCGGCGATCGAGTGAGAATCTACACTTATAAGAAGCATTTCGAAAAGGGTTACACTCCTCTATGGACCTCGGAAATCTTCATGATAATCAGAATATTTCACACCGATCCGGTGACTTACGAAATCGAAGCTTTGGATGGTGAAGAGATCATCGGAAAGTTTTACGAACAACAATTGCAGAAGACGAAGTTTTAATAAAGAAGTTTTTTTTTTATTTACTCTCCTTAACATTTTCTTGTTTACACATATATATATAAAGGAAAGAAAAAATAATAAGAATAAAAAAATAATTAAAACTATTTTTTTAAAAAAAAAAGAAAAACAAAAAAAAAACAAAAAAATGACAAATATACTAGATATCGCACAAAGCATAGTGAAAGATGAAAGTATTCAAGAATACGAGGTTCACGAATACGAACCGGAACGAGTTTGAACAATGCGGGAGAGATAAGAATCAACGTCAAAACCCAAGATCTATTCGTTCATCCTGGCGAGAGTTACATAGTGGTGCAGGGACATCTCACCAAGGAAGATGGGACCGAATACGCCGACGACGAAACGGTTACTTTAGCCAATAATGGCATCATGCATCTGTTCAGTAATATAAAATACTTGCTATCCGGACAAGAGATAGAATCTGTGTTTCATCCCGGTCAGGCCACCACGATGTTCGGACTCTTGAGGTATCCGGATTATTTTTCGAAATCCAGCGGACTTAATCAGTTGTGGGTGAAAGACACTGTTGGCCCTGCTAGCGCCAGCGCCGGCGTGATATTTGACTATGTCGTCAAGACGTCCAGACCCAAAGGAACGTTTTCATTCAGGATACCTTTGAAACACATCTTCGGATTCGTGGACGATTACAACAAGATCATGTACGGATTCAAACACAATCTGACATTGATTCGAAAGGGAAATGACGATGCGATAGTGAGACTCCCCGCGACCGATGCGGCTAAGTTAACTCTACACAAGATGTCGTGGTTTGTTCCACACGTGCAGCCTTTGATCGTGGAAAAAACGCGTCTCTACAAGATCATAGAATCCAAGAGTAAATTACCTGTGAGATTTATAATGAGACAGTGTGACACAGCTAGCATTCCGCTCTCCATGAATCACTTCGATTGGAGATTGACCATGAAATCCACTTCCGAGAGACTGCGTTTCATCATGGTCACATTTCAGACTGATAGGGACGGGTCTCAAGAAAAGAATGCATCGCTGTTCAATCACTGCAATTTGAGAAACATGCAAGTGTTTCTGAACGCCACAAGATATCCAGCAATCGATTACAATGCGTCGTTCGACAAGAACGATTTCTGCAGACTGTATGGCGATGCCGCGGATTTTAGAAAGAAGTATCACGGTCTGGACGAATTGATGAGCAACCCTAATATATCTCCCGGCGAATACAAGTCGATGTATCCCATGTTCGTATTCGACGTCAGTAAACAGAGCAAATGACTCATGAGTAGCGTCTTAGACATTCAGATCAAGATGCAATTCGATAGGAACATGCCGAGAAAAACCGAGGCCTTTGCCCTGGTTCTGTCGGATAGAGAATTACAATTCGAATAGGATGGCAATAAGATGTCGATCGTTCGATGAGAGATGTGTGTGAAGAAAAAAAAAATTTAAAATATTATATAAAAATAAAAATTTAAAAAAATAATTACAAAAAATGAATGATAAAGAAAGAGAATACTTGAGAAGAAACAGACATGATTTGATTAAAAATATTTTGCAAGATTCGCTACCAATAATTCTAGACACTTTATTCGAAACACAACCTTTGATATTGACCGATTACATGAGACACAAAATCGAAAGTAAAATCTTGATAGAAGATAAGACCAGAAAACTTTTAGACATGTTGACGTATAGAGGACCAACTACTTTTCGAGAATTTATAAAAGCTAATCGAGATGCCAAAATAGATATTGACGCGTGTTTTGAGATAGGTGATCCAATTTCACGAGATGATACATTATGAGAAATAATGTATTAAAACAAAACAAACAAAAAAAATAAAATAAAAAGTAATGAGATCTAGAGAGATTGAACATCTTTCTAAGTCTCATTACTTTTTATTTTTTTTTTTTTTTGTTTTTTTTGTTTTTAATAATCACTCATTATTTTTTAATTAATTATTTCCATGCGTTCACTGTTTGTTCAGAGGATCTAGTTCGATCAGTAGTCTCACCATGGAAGTGGCGGCTTCAGGATTATTGGTTTTCGTCTTGAAATTAATCCTGTCTCTGGCGTTCACTTTGAGAGGCATGCCGAATGTTCTAACATTCGAGTGTTAATTCTCGGTCTTTTCAATGCTGTATCTCTTATCGCTCTCTACTCCGTTCACCGTGAGATTGACGACTGCTCTGTTATTCAAATCTGTGGAAGCTAGACCCATTCGAATGATTTTGCCTCCCAACGGCATGGGATATCCCACCTCACCGTGTTGCAATCCACTACCTCCGTTTCCGAAAGACCACTTGGCTTTTCCCTTCTCTGATGCACCGGTCTCCTCGGCCCACATGGTGATCAACTGCCTGGCGTATTTGACTTTCTCCACCACCGAAATCAGGGTGCAGCCGTACGACATGTGCACGGGATCTGGTAGATTCGTGAGTGCGTATCCGTCCATGTCTAGTTTACCTTCCATGATGTCGACTTTTCTCCAGACTGAGTTGTTGTCCACGCACTTCATACTGACCGTGCTGGAATCGAATTCAGGATCGTGATCAACACCAAATAAATTGTGACCTTTCATGTTGATGCCACCCTCCATGGTTCCGGCAGCTTGTTTGTTCAGGTAGAGATCGTCCACTTGCGATTCTACGTATTCTTGAGATCATATCACGGCATATCACGGCAGAATCCATGTAGCCCTTGTTGACCATGGTGGAGTCCGCGTCTGCACCGTCAACCTTTGACCGATTCAATATCCTTGAATCCCGCATTCAGATCCGATTTCATTTCTCGTCTGTCAGACTTTCTCTGTTTCAGATCTACGTAGTGTTGGTCGCCACATCCTTGGGATTCGTGGGAGTGGCCACGTTCGTTATCGTGTTAGAATTGGCGTTCAATTCCGATTGCATCGTTTTCTGAACGTTTATACTTCTCAGGTGTTCACTGAATAACGCGTGAGAGTCGTCCGCGTATTTCTTGGTCGCGGCATCAGTGGAATCTATGGGATTCACGACGTTCACCAAACATTTAGATTTCAGATCGAGATCGTCGGTCATGGCTTTATCCACGTTATTATCTAGCATGATTCGTTCAAAATCCGCATTCCCCCTGTTGACGTATTTTTTAGTCACTGCATCTGCGAGATCTATCGGCTTGGGAAGATTGTAAAGCTTCTTATTGTTCATGTTCAAAGGTTCCTCTCGAGGTTCGCATCTCCGAATGTAACGTTCGTCCAAGTTGGCAACGTCGTAACCATCACCATCTTCGAGCATCTTCCTCTTCTTTTTGGGTCGATTTTCATCGTCACTTCTACCAAATTTATCGACTGGCATGTTGTTTTAAGGTTTTTTTTCTTTTAAGAAATAAATTTCAACCCAGTTTATTAAAATGAATTATTTCACTTATTTTTATTTTTTTGTTTTTATTCGATTAAGTTTTTTTTAAATAATTTTTTTACCTTTATATATATATATAACCTTGTAACATACATTAAGGGGACATGGTCAAAAAACCGCCCTTAGGGGGACATTGCTTTCTATACATCCTATTTACAGGCCTGTCAGCATTATTAACCCTTTAAATAAACCGATGTTTTAATTGTGAAGCAATGTACGATATGACGGAAAAAACGAGATATATTACCCATGTCCCCCTAATGGCGACCCCCTAATGTTTTCTTTCCCCGAAACATACATTACGTAGTCTTTTTCTATATTGATATTGTATAAGTCTCCGTAAGGTTGTTTTGGGGGAGACCCGTGTCAATATAAACTTCTATTCTCAAAACAAGAACTTCGCTTCCTGAAAAAAATAATTTACATTCCAAAAGCAATAATTGGGTGAGTGATGGCAAAACCCTCTCCTCTCCACCCCATTTTTTTTAGGTTTTGTTCTGGCCGTATTATTATAAATATGTTTATTTGAGGTCTCTTTATTTTGTATTCAAATAGAAAGATTTTCTTGAACTGGATATCTGGAAATGCCTAACTATCCCAGAGGGAAATCGCTAGAGCATTGGTTTAGGAATATCTCGTGTTTACACTTTAAAAGCACCTTACAATAGGCTGAGTACATCAGCATTTGTTTAGTAAACATTAACTCATGCATCGCATTGAACTTAAAACCAAGAGGTCGACGGTTCGATCCTTTCCCGTGGCATCCCTGCAAACATACAACGTAACTACAACACTATGAAACTTTGTAGTTGCGTGGTGTGTCTGCGGCGATCAAATGAGCCACGAAAGGGCAATTTGGGGGCTAGCACGATAGGGATTGTCGCCACCTCGTCGATGGGGGCCGGTACGTTTTTTTCGGGTGTGAAAGGGTTTCCTGATCTTTAGCCATAATAAAAGCTTGGGAACTTACACATGGCTACTTATTCTCGCGAAGGGTGGGGGGGGGGGGGGGGCGCAATTGGCGTAACATAAAATTGTTTATAAATTGCCACAAACATAACAGCCTGAAATATTATATTTGTTTGTCCGTGTTAAAGGTCAATCGCACCCAGGGATCGGACCCCAATAACCCCGGACCCGGTATTGTTACAGAGCGCCCGTCTCCGCCGCTCCCCCCCCCCCCCTCCCCTTCGACGGCCCTGCTTCTCAATCATATTAACCTGTTTTCCCAGTCTTTTTAAGGCAATGTACATGGCGCTATCTTGACCTAAAAACTTGAGATGTGAGAGAATATTATGGGCTGCATATTTTCTTACAACTCTGGAAGCGTCGTCATGAATTTGGTTCAGTTTTGATAGAATATGTTTAAAACATCACAACATAAATATGAACAAACATGTACTAGCAATAATGAGTGAAGTACTTGATTGGTCCAACACATATTTTATATTGGGATTTTACAACATATTTAACATCAAGGTCGTGTGATGGTGGATAGTTTCGCAGGTGTAGAAAGAGCCAGGCAATCCGGAGAGAACCACCGAGCACTGACGAGCAACGGAGAAGTTCTCCAAATTACGAACCCGACAGAAAAAGGGTGAGCTGCGGTTGAGGACATGTGCAGCATTGAAGTGCCATATGCCTTAGTAAACGACACCGAACCCCACATGGGCAACTGGGATAAAGTCTTCTACTTGGACCCAACACATGTGACGTCGGTCATGATCAAACGGGTGACCTTTCAGTTTCATGCCCAATGCTCTAGCCAATGAGCTACCGCACTCCGCGATCCTATACATACGTTGCCCACCTACTAAAAAATGACGACACTCAGTGAGATACTCTGTTCAGGAAAATATTAGGATATGGAGGAGGAAAATATCATGGCGTGAATACACCCATACCACTTACCCCCACGCCCACTAACCAGGCAATAGCAGGATTAGCTGAGGTAGATGCAACGTTCAGCATCGAAGTACATTATGCCTTAGTACACAACAACATCGGGCCTCCACGTGGGCAATCGGAATTAAGTGTATTCTGCGTGGACTCAACACAGATGGCGCCGGTCATGATCGAACGGTTGTCCGTTCGGTTTCTTGTTCGATGCTCTGGCCAATGAACTACCGCGCACCCCAGTGCTAAACATACGTAGGCCACGTACTGAAAAATAATGACACTCAGTGAGATGCTCTATTCAGGAAAATATTAGGGTATGGTGGAGGAAAATATCGAGCCCTGCATACACCCTGCCCGCAAACCATCTTCCACCCCCCCCCCCCCCACCCCCATCTGAGCATCCTGGCCCAAAAAATTTTGTCTTCTCGAAACTTTCTTATTCAGATTTGTAAATAGCCAATATTCTGCATAGTGATCTGACTAACAGACATATTATGTTTGCTGAGAGTGACAGAAGATATCCTGAATTGGATATCCCCTGCCTCTCCCACTCGCTGCACCTGGGCATCAGAGTCAGCAAAAATCTTTTTCTCTGAAACATTCTTATTAGGATTGTACATAGTCCATACACTGCTTGTTGATGACATTCGGAGAGGAATTGTGTTGAGAAGAAATATTGAAGATGGTGGAAATATGGTCGCCTGCATATATTTTCCTCGCCTAGGCACCTGAGGCATGAAAATTTCAGCCCAAAACAATCTCATTGAGAGTGCTATATGGTTGTGCATAGCCTAAACATTGCATGTTGATTACACTCAAGGAAAAGTTCTGGTGAAAGTTTTTAGCACATGGGCTGGGGGGTAGGAAGGTCACGATATCAAAGCTACCTGGCCCCCGCCCCACCACCCCTTTCAACATTTTCTCTGAATATCACCTTTACCCCTCATAGTTCAATGCTGGGAATGCTACAATTGCGTTCACGTACAACATCGCGAAAAGATATAACGATGAACTGGCGGCAAACACGCAAAGGTACAATCCTAATTCGACATAAAGAGTACTGGATATTATGAAATATATATGGCATCCTAATGTAACATTAAGACGACCTGATATTGTATATTAAATATATATATGTCTTCTTAATGTAACTTTATGGGGACTTCGTATGATATATTGCCGAAGTTACCTGGACCACTTTCTGTACACCCTAAGATTGTGTCCGTAACAACTTCCATCTCGGTGAAATAAAAACTAGACGATTTGGCTGTACATGTTTGTGTCGCTCTATCTTGTCAAGTTTTTTTCTCAGTTGTTTATTACAATACATAATCAAGGCGCGACTTTGACCAAAAGAAATGAGATGGGAGAAAACATTATGTCTTGCATTTTCTCTGAATATCACCTTTATCCCCTCATTGTTCAATGCTACAATTGCGGCCACGTACAAGAACACGATAAGATATAACCACTTACGATGAACTGGCGGCAAACACGCAAAGGTACAATGCTAATACGACACAACGAATACTGGATATTATGAAATATATATGGCATCCTAATGTAACATTAAGACGACCTGATATTATATATATATATATATATATATATATATATATATATATATATATATATATATATATATATATATATATATATATATATATATATATGTCTCCTTAATGTAACTTAATGGGGACTTTGTATGATATATTGCCGAAGTTACCTGGACCACTTTACGAACACCCTAAGATTGTGTCTGTAACAGCTTCCATCTCGGTGAAATAAAAACTAGACGGTTGAGATCACGCCATTAGTTTCGGTTGTGGTGTTGACTCGCCGCCACACACCCATTGCATGCTGTCTACGAACCTGTTTTTAAGAGCTTAAGCAAGCATTAATAACCAACCTTATTGGAGATTTGGCTGTACATGTTTGTGTCACTCTATCTCGTCAACTTTTTTTCTCAGTTGTTTATTACAAAACATAACCAAGGCGCAACTTTGACCACCAAAAGAATTGAGATGGGAGAAAATATTATACCTTGCATATCTTTCTGCAACTTGGAAAGCGAGGGTATGGAGCAGGAAAATATCATGGCTTGCATACACCCATACCACGTACACCCGCCCACCACCCCCACTAACCCGGCAATAGTAGGATTAGTTGAGGTAGATGCAATGTTCAGAATCGAAGTACAGTATGCCTTAGTACACAATGACGTTGGGCCTCCACGTGGGAAATCGGAATTAAGTGTCTTCTGCGTGGACTCAACACAGATGGCGCTGGTCATGATCGAACGGTTGTCCTTTCGGTTTCTTGTTCGATGCTCTGGCCAATGAAGTACCACACACCCCTATGCTAAACATACGTAGCCCACACACTGAAAAATAATGACACACAGTGAGATACTCTATTAAGGAAAATATTAGGGTATGGTGGAGAAAAATATCGAGGCCTGCAAACACACACCCCAACCACCGACACCCCCCCCCCCCCCCCCCTCCCTGCCCTATCTGAGCGTCCTGGCCCGAAAAATTATGTCTTCTCGAAACTTTCTTATTTCGATTGTAAATAGCCAATATTCTGCATAGTGATCTGACTAACAGACATATTATGTTTGCTAAGAGTGACAGAAAATATCTTGAATTGGATATCCCTAGCCCGCCCCCACGCAGTGCACCTCGGCATCACTGTCAGAAAAGTCTTTTCTCCAAAACATTCTTAATAAGATTGTACATAGTCCATACACTGCATGTTGATGACATTCGGAGAGGAATTATGTTGAGAAGAAATATTGAAGATGGTGGAAATATGGTCGCCTGCATATATTCTCCTCGCCTTGGTACCTGAGTCATGAAAATTTCAGCCCAAAACAATCTCATTGAGAGTGCAATAAAATTGTGTATAGCCTATACATTGCATATTGATTACACTCAAGGAAAGGTACTGGTGAGATTTTTTAGTTCAGGGGCTGGGGGATAGGAAGGTCACGATATCAAAGCTACCCGGCCCCCGCCCCCAGCACCCCTTTCAACATTTTCTCTGAATATCACCTTTATCCCTCATTGTTCAACGCTGGGAACGCTATAATTGCGTTCACGTACAACAACACGAAAAGATATAACGATGAACTGGCGGCAAACACGCAAAGGTACAATCCTAATTCGACATAACGAATACTGGATATTATGAAATATGTATGGCATCCTAATGTAAAATTAAGACGACCTGATATTATATATTAAATATATATATCTCTTCTAAATGTAACTTTATGGGGACTTCGTATGATATATTGCCGAAGTTACCCGGACCACTTTCCGTACAACCTAAGATTGTGACCGTAACAGCTTCATCTCGGTGAAGTAAAAACTAAACGGATGAGATCACGCCCTTAGTTTCGGTTGTGGTGTTGACTCGCCGCAACACACCCATTGCATGCTGTCTACGGGTCTGTATTTAAGAGCTTAAGCAAGCATTAATAACCAACCTTATTGGAGATTTGGTTGTACATGTTTGTGTCGCTCTATCTTGTCAAGCTTTTTTTCTCAGTTGTTTATTACAATACATAATCAAGGCGCGACTTTGACCCAAAAGAATTGAGATGGGAGAAAACATTATGTCTTGCATTTTCTCTGAATATCACCTTTATCCCTCATTGTTCAATGCTACAATTGCGGCCACGTACAAGAACTCGATAAGATATAACCACTCACGATGAACTGGCGGCAAACACGCAAAGGTACAATCCTAATTCGACATAACGAATACTGGATATTATGAAATATATATGGCATCCTAATGTAACGTTAAGACGACCTGATATTATATATTAAATATATATATATGTCTTCTTAATGTAACTTTATGGGGACTTTGTATGATATATTGCCGAAGTTACCCGGACCACTTTCCGAACACCCTAAGATTGTGTCTGTAGCAGCTTCCATCTCGGTGAAATAAAAACTAGACGGTTGAGATCACGCCATTAGTTTCGGTTGTGGCGTTGACTCGCCGCCACACACCCGTTGCATGCTGTCTACGAGCCTGTTTTTAAGAGCTTAAGCAAGCATTAATAACCAACCTTAATGGAGATTTAGCTGTACATGTTTGTGTCACTCTATCTTGTCAACTTTTTTTCTCAGTTGTTTATTAGTATACATAACCAAGGCGCAACTTTGACCCCAAAAGAATTGAGATGGGAGAAAATATTATATCTTGCATATCTTTCTGCAACTTGGGAAGCGAGGGTATGGAGCAGGAAAATATCATGGCTTGCATACACCTATACCACGTACACCCGCCCACCACCCCCCACTAACCCGGCAGTAGTAGGATTAGCTGAGGTAGATGCAACGTTCAGAATCAAAGCAAAGTATGCCTTAGTACACAATGACATTGGGCCTCCACGTGGGCAATCGGAATTAAGTGTATTCTGCGTGGACTCAACACAGATTGCGCCGGTCATGATCGAACGGTTGTCCTTTCGGTTTCTTGTTCGATGCTCTGGCCAATGAACTACCGCATACCCCAATGCTAAACATACGTAGCCCACACACTGAAAAATAATGACACACAGTGAGATACTCTATTAAGGAAAATATTAAGGTATGGTGGAGGAAAATATCGAAGCCTGCAAACACACACCCCAACCACCGACACCCCCCCCCCCCCCCCCCCGCCCCCTCCGTGCCCTATCTGAGCGTCCTGGCCCAAGAAATTATGTCTTCTCGAAACGTTCTTATTTCAATTGTAAATAGCCAATATTCTGCATAGTGATCTGACTAACAGACATATTATGTTTGCGAAGAGTGACAGAAAATATCTTGAATTGGATATCCCTAGCCCCTCCCACTCAATGCACCTCGGCATCACTGTCAGAAAAGTCTTTTCTCCAAAACATTCTTAATAAGATTGTACATAGTCCATACACTGCATGTTGATGACATTCGGAGAGGAATTATGTTGAGAAGAAATATTGAAGATGGTGGAAATATGGTCGCCTGCATATATTTTCCTCGCCTTGGCACCTGAGTCATGAAAATTTCAGCCCAAAACAATCTCATTGAGAGTGCAATAAAATTGTGCATAGCCTATACCTTGCATATTGATTACACTCAAGGAAAGGTACTAGTGAGATTTTTTAGCACAGGGGCTGACGGATAGGAAGGTCACGATATCAAAGCTACCTGGCCCCCGCCCCCACCACCCGTTTCAACATTTTCTCTGAATATCACCTTTATCCCTCATTCTTCAACGCTGGGAACGCTATAATTGCGTTCACGTACAACAACACGAAAAGATATAACGATGAACTGGCGGCAAACACGCAAAGGTACAATCCTAATTCGACATAACGAATACTGGATATTATGAAATATATATGGCATTCTAATGTAAAATTAAGACGATCTGATATTATATATTAAATATATATATCTCTTCTAAATGTAACTTTATGGGGACTTCGTATGATATATTGCCGATGTTACCCGGACCACTTTCCGTACAACCTAAGATTGTGTCCGTAACAGCTTCAACTCGGTGAAGTAAAAACTAAACGGATGAGATCACGCCCTTAGTTTCGGTTGTGGTGTTGACTCGCCGCAACACACCCATTGCATGCTGTCTACGAGTCTGTATTTAAGAGCTTAAGCAAGCATTAATAACCAACCTTATTGGAGATTTGGCTGTACATGTTTGTGACGCTCTATCTTGTCAAGCTTTTTTTCTCAGTTGTTTATTACAATACATAATCAAGGCGCGACTTTGACCCAAAAGAATTGAGATGGGAGAATACATTATGTCTTGCATTTTCTCTGAATATCACCTTTATCCCTCATTGTTCAATGCTACAATTGCGGCCACGTACAAGAACACGATAAGATATAACCACTCACGATGAACTGGCGGCAAACACGCAAAGGTACAATCCTAATTCGACATAACGAATACTGGATATTATGAAATATATATGGCATCCTAATGTAACATTAAGACGCCCTGATATTATATATTAAATATATATATGTCTTCTTAATGTAACTTTATGGGGACTTTGTATGATATATTACCGAAGGTATCCGGACCACTTTCCGAACACCCTAAGATTGTGTCCGTAACAGCTTCCATCTCGGTGAAATAAAAACTAGACGGATGAGATCACGCCATTAGTTTCGGTTGTGGTGTTGACTCGCCGCCACACACCCATTGCATGCTGTCTACGAACCTGTTTTTAAGAGCTTAAGCAAGCATTAATAACCAACCTCATTGGAGATTTAGCTGTACATGTTTGTGTCACTTTATCTTGTCAACTTTTTTTCTCAGTTGTTTATTACAATACATAACCAAGGCGCAACTTTGACCCCAAAAGAATTGAGATGGGAGAAAATATTATATCTTGCATATCTTTCTGCAACTTGGGAAGCGAGGGTATGGAGCAGGAAAATATCATGGCTTGCATACACCCATACCACGTACTCCCGCCCACCACCCCCCACTAACCCGGCAGTAGTAGGATTAGCTGAGGTAGATGCAACGTTCAGAATCAAAGCACAGTATGCCTTAGTACACAATGACATTGGGCCTCCACTTGGGCAATCGGAATTAAGTGTATTCTGCGTGGACTCAACACAGATTGCGCCGGTCATGATCGAACGGTTGTCCTTTCGGTTTCTTGTTCGATGCTCTGTGAAAAATAATTACACTCAGTGAGATGCTCTATTCAGGAAAATATTAGGGTATGGTGGAGGAAAATATCGAGGCCTGCATACACCCCCCCCCCCCCCCCCACCCACACACACACACACACATCTGAGCGTCCTGGCCTGAAAAATTATGTCTTCTCGGAACTTTCTTATTCAGATTGTAAATAGCCAATATTCTGCACAGTGATCTGACTAACAGACATATTGTGTTTGCTGAGAGTGATAGAAGATATCTTGAACTGGACATCCCTAGCCCCTCCCACTCAATGCACTCGGCATCACTCTCAGAAAAGTCTTTTCCTCCAAAACATTCTTATTAAGATTGTACATAGTCCATACACTGCATGTTGATGACGTTCGGAGAGGAATTATGTTGAGAAGAAATATTGAAGATGGTGGAAATATGGTCGCCTGCATATATTTTCCTCGTCTAGGCACCTCAGTCATGAAACATTCAGCCAAAAACAATCTCATTGAGAGTGCTATAAAATTGTGCACAGCCTAAACATTGCATATTGATTACACTGAAGAAAAAGTTCTGGTGAGATTTTTTAGCACAGGGTCTAGGGGATAGGAATGTCACGATATCAAAGCTACCTGGCCCCCACCACCCCTTTCAACATTTTCTCTGAATATCACCCTTATCCCTCATTGTTCAATGCTGGGAATGCTACAATTGCGTTCACGTACAACACGATAAGATATAACCACTCACGATGAACTGGCGGCTAACACCCAAAGGTACAATCCTAGTTCGACATAACGAGTACTGGATATTATGAAATATATATGGCATCCTAATGTAACATTAAGACGACCTGATATTATATATTAAATATATGTATGTCTTCTTAATGTAACTTTATGGGGACTTCATATGATATTTTGCCGAAGTTCCCGGACCACTTTCCGTACACCCTAAGATTGTGTCCGTAACAGCATCCATCTCGGTGAAATAAAAACTAGACGGATGAGATCATGCCATTAGTTTTCGGTTGTGATTTTAACTCGCCGCCACACACCCATTGCATGCTGTCTACGCGCCTGATTTTAAGAGCTTAAGCAAGCTTTTATAACCAACCTTACTGAAGATTTGGCTGTACATGTTTGTGTCGCTCTATCTTGTCAACCTTTTTTCTCAGTTGTTTATTACTATACATAATCAAGGCGCGACCTTGACACCAAAAGAATTGAGATGGGAGAAAATATTATATCTTGCAGATCTTTCTGCAACTTGGGAAGCGAGGGTATGGAATAGGAAAATATCATGGCTTGCATACACCCATACCACTTACGCCCGCGAACCGCCCCCACTAACCCGACAATAGCAGGATTAGCTGAGGTAGATGCAACGTTCAGAATCGAAGTACAGTATGCCTTAGTACACAACGACATCGGGCCTCCACGTGGGCAATCGGAATTAAGTGTATTCTGCGTGGATTCAACACAGATGGCGCTGGTCATGATCGAACGGTTGTCCTTTCGGTTTCTTGTTCGATGCCCTGGCCAATGAACTACCGCACACCCCTATGCTAAACATACGTAGCCCACAGACTGAAAAATAATGACACTCAGTGAGATACTCTATTAAGGAAAATATTAGGGTATGGTGGAGGAAAATATCGAGGCCTGCAAACACACACCCCAACCACCACCACCACCCCCCCCCCCTCCCCGCCCTATCTGAGCGTCCTGGCCCGAAACATTCTGTCTTCTGGGAACTTTCTTATTTCGATTGTAAATAGCCAATATTCTGCATAGTGATCTGACTAACAGACATATTATGTTTGCTAAGAGTGACAGAAGATATCTTGAATTGGATATCCCTAGCACCTCCCACTCAATGCACCTCGGCATCACTGTCAGAAAAGTCTTTTCTCCAAAACATTCTTAATAAGATTGTGCATAGTCCATACACTGCATGTTGATGACGTTCGGAGAGGAATTATGTTGAGAAGAATTATTGAAGCTGGTGGAAATATGATCGCCTGCATATATTCTCCTCGCCTAGGCACCTGAGTCATGAAAATTTCAGCCCAAAACAATCTCATTGAGGGTGGTATAAAATTGTGCATAGCCTAAACATTGCATATTGATTATACACAAGAAAATGTTCTGGTGAGATTTTTAGCACGGGGGCTGGGGGATAGGAAGGTCGCGATATCAGATATCCTACTTTCCCCACCACCCCTTTCAAGGTTTTCCTTGAATATCACCTTTATCCTTCATTGTTCAATGCTGAGAATGCTACAAGTGTGTTCACGTACAACAACACGATAAGATATAAACACTCACGACGAACTGGCGACACCCACGCAAAACAATCCTAATGCGACATAAAGAGTACTGAATATTATGAAATATATATGGCATCCTAATGTAACATTAAGAAGACCTGATATTATATATTAAATATATGTATGTCTTCTTAATGTAACTTCATGGGGACTTCGTATGATATGTTGCCGAAGTTACCTGGACCACTTTTCGTGCGCCCTAAGATTGTGTCCGTAACAGCTTCCATCTGGGTGAAATAAACACTAGACGGGTGAGATCACGCCCTTACTTTTGGTTGTGGAGTTGACTCGCCGTCACACACCCATTGCATTGTGTCTTCGAGCCTGTTTTTTACAGCTTAACCAAGCATTAATATCCATCCTTATTGGTGATTTAGCTGTACATATTTGTGTCGCTCTATCTTGTCAACCTTTTTTCTCAGTTGTTTATTACAACACAAAATCAAGGTGCGACTTTGAACCAAAAAGACTTGAGATGGGAGAAAATATTATGTCCTGCATATCTTCCTACAACTTGGGAAGCGAGACATGAAATTTTGTTCACTTTTTGTAGATTGTATTTAAAATAGCACACATGTAACATAAATATGACAAACATGTACTAGCATAATAAGTGAAGCATTTGATTCGTACTATACAATGTTTATATTTGTGTTTAACAACACTTTGAATAGCCAAGGCCATGTCATGACGGTGAAATTCACGGGTGGAAGAAGAGCCGGACAATCCGGAGAGAGCCCCAGTGCATTGATGAGCAGCCGTCAAGTTGTCCAACTTACTAACATGGCTGAAGCAGGGTCAGCTGAGGAAGATGCAACGAGTAGCATCGAAGTACAATATGCCTTAGTACACAACTACAGCGGGCCTCGACGTGGGCAATCGGGATTAAGTGTCTTCTCAACACACATGGCGCCGAGCATGATCGAACAGTTGACCTCTTGGTTTCTTGTCCGATGTTCTAGACAATGAGTCACCGCACACCCTGATCCTACACGTAACGTAGCCAACATACTGAAAGATAGTGACACTCAGTGAGATACTCTGTTCAGGAAAATATTAGGGTGTGGAGGAGGAAAATATCATGGCTTGAATACACCCATTCCACTACCATAACCCCCCCCCCCCCCCCCCGATTTGAGCGTCCAACCCCAAGAAACTTTTCTCTTCTCAAAACATTCTTATTTAGATTGTAAATAGCCAATATTCTGCATAGTAGTGCCAATAACAGACACATTATGTTTGCTGAGAATGACAGAAGATATCCTGGCTGGCATAGCCCTAATCCCTCCCACTCTCTGTACCTGGTCATCCGACTCAGGAACATCTTTTCTCCGAAACATTCTTATTAAGATTGTTCATAGTCCATACACTGCATGAAGATAATGTTCGGAGAGGAATTATGTTGAGAAGGAATAATGAAGATGGTGGAAATATGGACGCCTGCATATATTCTAGTCACCTAGGCATCTGAGACATGAATATTTCAGCCCAAAACAATCTCATTAAGATTGCTATAAGATTCTGCATAGCCTAAACTTGCATATTGATTACACTCATGGAAAAATTCAGGTTAGAGTTTTTAGTAAGAGCCCGGTGCATAGGAAGGTCACGATATCAATGGTACCTCCCCCCTCCCTCCCCCGCCTTACCAAACTTTCAGTGTTTTATCTGAATATCACCTTTATCCACCATTGTTCAACGCTGAAAATGTATAATTGTGTTCACGTTCAACAACACGATAAGACATAACCAATCACGATGAACACGCAGAGGTACAATCCTAATGTGACATAAAGAGAACAGGATATTATGAAATATATATGGCATCCTAATGTAACATTAAGACGACCTGATATTGTATATTAAATATATATATGTCTTCTTAATGTAGCATTATGGGGACTTCGTATGATATATTGCTGAGGTACCCGGACTATATTCCATACGTCCTAAGATTGTGTCCGTAATAGCCTCCATCTGGGTGAAATAAAAACTAAACGGATGAGATCATGCCCTTAGTTTTCATTGTGATGCAGACTCGCCCTCACACACCCATTGCATGGTGTGTACTAGCCTGTTTTTACAGCTTAACCAAGTATTAATAACCAACCTTATTGGCGATTTTGCTGTAAATGTTTGTGTCGCTCTATTTTGTCAACCCTTTTTCCCAGTTGTTTATTACAATACATAATCATGGGGCGACTTTGACTCAAAACGACTTGAGGTGGGAAAAAATATGATGTCCTGCACATCTTCCTGCAACGTGGAAGTGAGTCATAAATTGTTGTTGACTTTTTATAGATTGTATTTAAAATAGCATAACATATCACATGAATATGACAAACATGTACTAGCAATAATGAGTGAAGCATTTGATTGGTCCTATACAAATTTTATATTGGGGTTCAACAACACTTAAATAGCCACGTCATGTCATGGCGGTCAATTTTACAAGTGGAGGAACAACAGGACAATCCGGAGAGAGCCCCAGTGCATTGACGAGCAGATGCCAAGTTACTCCAACTTACTAACCCGGCAGAAGCAGGGTTAGCTGAGGTGGATGCAACGTGCAGCATCAAAGTACAGTATGCCTTAGTACACAACGACATCGGGCCTCCACGTGGGCAATCAGGATTAAGTGTCTTCTGCGTGGACTCAACACAAATGACGCCGGTCATGATCAAACAGTTGACCTTTCGGTTTATTGTCCGATGCTCCAGCCAATGAGTCACTGCACACCCTGATCCTATATGTTCGTCGCCTACATTCTGAAAAATAGTGACACTCAGTGAGATACTCTGTTCAGGAAAATATTAAGGTGTGGTGGAGAAAAATATCGTGGCCTGCATTGAACCCCCAAACCCCAACCTCAGCAACCTCAGCTCCCCATCCCCACTGACCCCTAACCCCCCCCCCCCCCCTCTCATCTGGGCGTCCAGGCAAGACAAAAAAAATTCTCTCTTCTCAAAAATATTCTTATTTAGACTATAGATACCCAATATTCTGTATAGAGGTGTCACTACAGACAAATTATGTTTACTGAGAGTGACATAAGATGTCCCTGCTTGCATAATCCCAAACCCTCCCACTCTCTGCTCCTGGTCATCCGACTCAGGAACATCTTTTCTCCGAAACATTCTTATTAAGAATGTACATAGTCCATACACCGCATGTTGATGACATTCGGGGGGAAATTACATTGAAAAGAAATATTGAAGATGGTGGAAATATGGTCGCCTGCATATATTCTAGTCGCCTAGGCACCCGAGTCAGGAATATTCCAGCCCAAAACAATCTCATTAAGATTGCTACAAGATTCTGCACAGCCCAAACATTGTAAACTGGTTATACTCATGGATAAATTCAGGTGAGATTTTTTTAGTAAGAGGCCGGGGTATACGAAGGTCACGATATTAATCGTACCATCACCACCCCCCCCCCTCCCTGCCCCACCACCCCCTTCAATGTTTTGTCTGAATATGACCTTTATCCACCATTGTTCAACGCTGGAAAAGCTACAATCGTGTTCACGTTCAACAACACGATAAGACATCCAATCACGATGAACTGGTGGCAAACACGCAACGGTACAATCCTAATGTGATTATGTGACATAAAGAGTACTGGATATTATGAAATATATATGGTATCCTAATGTAACATTAAGACGACCTGATATTATATATTAAATTCATACATTGTATATGTCTTCTTAATGTAACATTATGGGGACATCGCATGATATATTGCTGAAGGTACCCGGACTACATTCCATACGTCCTAAGATTCTGTCCGTAATAGCCTCTATCTGGGTGAAATAAAAACTAAACGGATGAGATCACGCCCTTAGTTTTGATTATGATGTTGACTCGCCGTCACACACCCATTGCATGGTGTCTACGAGCCTGTTTTTACTGCTTCACCAAGCATTAATAACCAACCGTATTGGCGATTTTGCCGTGAATGTTTGTGTCGCTCTAACTTGTCAACTTTTTTTCTCATTTCTTCATTACAATACATAATCATGGCGCGACTTTGACTCAAAAAAAACTGGAGGTGAGAGAAAATATGATGTCCTGTATATCTTTCTACAACTTGGGAAGCGAGTCATGAATTTATGTTCTGTCCTGTATATCTTTCTACAACTTGGGAAGCGAGTCATGAATTTATGTTCACTGTTTATAGATTGTATTTAAAATAGCATAACATAAATATGACAAACATATACTAGCAATAATGAGTGAAGCATCTGTCATATACACATTTTATATTGGGGTTTAACAACACTTAAGTAGCCATGGTCATGTCATGACGGTTAATTTTACCGGTGGAGAAAGAGCCGGACAATCCGGAGAGAACCCCAGTGCATTGACGATCAGCCGTCAAGTACTCCAACGTACTAACCCGGCAATAGCAGGATTAGCTGAGGTAGATGCAACGTGCAGCATCAAAGTACAGGATGCCTTAGTACACAACGACACCGGGTCTCCACGTGGGCAATCGGGGATTAAGTGTCTTCTGCGTGGACTCAACACAGATGACGCTGATCATGATTGAACAGTTGACCTTTTCGGTCTCTTGTCCGATCCTCTAGCCAATGAGTCAACACACACCCTGATTCTACACGTATGTAGCCTACATACTGAAAAATAGTGACGCTCAGTGAGATACTCTGTACAGGAAAATATTAAGGTATGATGGACGAAAATATCGTGGCTTGCATACACCCCACCCCAACCACCCACCCACACCCACCACCACCCACCCCATCCATCTGAGCGTCCTGGCCAGACAAATTCTGTCTTCTCAAAACTTTCTTTAGATTCTAAACAGCCTATATTCTGCACTTTGTGACCTCGTTGATTATGGAGCAGTAAATAAATGAAGCCGACAGCTGAAAGAAGATAGAATTAATTGAGGTTGTGAAACCGTTTTCATGTTATTCCTATTACATCTGAATATTTTTATTGTTTCAATTGCCCATTAAATACCTACACTGCCCAACGGCCACTGACAGGAAACATTCCACCAGGAACCACTTTAAGACTTTGTTTCCATATTTTTATCATCTTATATTTAGTGGTGGTGCCACATTACGTAAAAGGGTAAGGTGGAAACAACGCATCAATTACAATGTTTTTGTCGATACATTTGTACAAATACCCAATCCAATTCACGACAGACACGTGTTATAAAGTCTGCAACTTTGCAAGACTTGGTTTACTTTTACCAAACACATGTACCACTGCATGTCATTGGGCAAGCATAGGCGCACGGGCCGTGGGGGGGGGGGGGGGGGGGGGGGGGGGGGGGGCTGGAAGATTTTGCCCGAAAAGTGATTCCGCGGGCACCGTCGAGGCCACTCCCTCCCCGTTGGTGATGTCCGAGGAGTCTTCTCAGAGAAATTTAAAACCATGCAGTGGCATGAGACCGATCCTAGTGCTCCACCCACCCACCGGCTGCCTTTCCGACCTTGTAATTAAGGAGGAAACCAGTCACTTTTTGGGGCCATATATATATATTTTTGTGCAAGTTCAACTCCCTACTACCCCCACCCCACCCAAAACTCACACACACGATTCAAGAAAAAGCCAATTTTGAGGGCTGTTTTCAATTTTTTTGTTCGGACAGACAAAGGTCGAATGTTGCATAGTGAAAATCGATTATTCCGAGTAGTTTTCATATTTTTTTCGGGCAACCCAAAACTTGCCAGAAAAAAATGAAAACAGCCAGATTTTTTTTTTCCAAACCAAGGGCGAGAGGGGGGGGGGCAGCCTTCCACCCCCGCCCAGCCCATGCTGACAAGCACGTTTCGCATGTGACTAACACGTGCACAAAATGATTTGGCATCAGACTTGATTGTTAAAAAATTCGCTGGAGTGTCTCCATATAATATAGCATATCTTTCGGAATAAGTTGACTGCTGCCCGAAGGAGTGACAAATGTATTATAGCAGAATGATGGCAGCTAGACTGCAACTAAAAATATATAAATTTAGTAGTAGTATAGCTCTCAATCTTCAACACCTATCTGGATGACCCCGCGGATAACCCCCGAAGTAATGTCATAGTCACGTGACCGGGGTCGTCATCTTGGTTGTCATGGTAGCGCGCGTGAGCGGCCATCGTGTGACGTCATCCCCATAGTAATATGTGGTGTTAGTGTGCATGCGCAGCACTTGTTGTTGTGGTAATAAACGTTTCCGTCGTCCATTTTGTATACTGGAGGCCGCCATCTTGATTTATATGGCGACAAATGGTTGCTATGAGCTGGAAGGCTTCTTATAAGATGGGGGTATGTTCTGGGGTATGCTCGATTGAATTTTATTCCATATCATGGAATCCTATTTTAAGGAATCGACTAGGAATCCTATTTTACGGAATCGGTTAGGAATCTTTTTTTCTTCGTATGTGTCTAGGTGCGGGTGTGTGATTTACGCTCATAATGCATTTTCACACAGGCACATATCGGCACATTCAGAATGGCCTAATGTGTTGTATGTGATGTGCTCACATTATGTACTAGACCACCATCACATTCCATCAGACACCAACCACACGTTCCGTGGGAATTCTTTACACAGAATCCATTTCTAGTGGCTGGTCGTGGAATCCTTTTTTAACGAGATGAGTCGAAGAGCAGAGGGGGTATTTACTCCAGAAGTAATTATCTCATTACTCTTGTTACTCCAAACAGATGAGTTGAGGAGTCGTAGGAGTATTTACTCCTAGGAGTAATTCTCATCGCTCTTGAGTTCATTTGACAAAATCACTAACCACATTCCAAGAAATCCTAATCTGACTAGAAACCAGAATCCTTTTTTACCGAGATGAGTCGAAGAGTAGTAGGAGTATTTACTCCAGAAGTAATTTTTTTCGTATGGCTCCTCTTGGTCTAAACAGAGAAAGCCAAAGGCCATTGGCGCTTCTATTTGGTCAAGGGACTGTATAGACAGATATGGGTTATAGGTTTTGGGGGTGATCTAAAGTAGCAGGACTAGTAGAAGTAGCAGTAATATCAGTAGTATTGGCAGTTTTAGAAGTAGTAGGGGCCGTAGTAGAATTAGTAGTAGCAGTAGTAGTGTTGGTAGTAGTAGTGCTAGTGTTTGGTAGGTAGTAATATTGGTAGTGGTAGTGGGTAGTAGTAGTGTCAGTGGTAGTAGCAGTAGCAATAGTAGTAGTATCAGTAGTAGTTGTAGTAGTAGCAGATAGTAGTATCTGTAGTAAGAAAAGCAGTAGTGGTATAAGGGATAAAAATGGACCAACAGGCGTACAGACAGTTCATCCTATACGGCTTTACCAGACAACGAAACATACCTACAAAACCACCATAACCAAACATTACATACGACCTATTCCAACCACACAATGACATAAGGTATTAGATGGATGAGCGTTGCTAACTGCTAATAGTAGACCAACATAGGTATAAACAACCCATCCTACTCTACTGTACTAGCCAACCAAGCTTACCCACACAACACAACATAACCTAACATTACGTACCAACCAAACGGTCATCTCAGGCAACTGGTGTATTAGCAGTAATAAGAACTAAAAGCGGACCAGCAACGGTACAACAACCCAGGTCAAGAGGACAGGTGGGTATAGAGCCATACATAGACGGATATGGGTAGACTGGAGTAGATAGCAGTGATATCACCACAGAACAGTCTAAGAAAGATTTGAATCCACTAAGGTACACGGGTAGAGTAGCTTGGGGAAGTCAGGAATATCCAAAAATATGTAGACTAGATAGGACAACAGTCATATCACAGGTAGAACTGGCCAAAGAAGGAATGAATCAACTAAGGTAAGGGCCATTCAGAGGCAGGTACGGATAATCATTAATTAGTACACTACAGCAGATAGAAGTCATTACACAGGCAGTACAGACCCTTGTATGATGGGAATAGGTTATAGGATAAACAGTAGATGCTCTTAGTAGTCAGGAGATGGGTAGTAGTAAGTACGCATACGTAGTGGGATTAATAGTCGTAGTAGTATTAGTATTAGTAGGGGGTGTAGTAGTAGTATTAGTAGTAATAGTAGTAGTAGGGATGGTTGTGGTGGCTGGTGCAGTATTAGTAGCAGTAGCAGCTGTAGTAGTAGTAGTAGTAGTACTAGTAGTAGTCTTTCCAGTAGGGTTCTAAGAGAATCCGGGCCAGGGATATGTCTGTAAAAGTGAGGAGCCGTACCAGGTCTGTTTCGGTGATTTCCGGTGATTCTTGGGCTCATTTCGGTAATTATAGGTTGGAACCAAAGGTTCTGGCTCGAGGGACATACTCTAGTATAATCGAGCACATCCCACAGGGACTTTATAGCACTACGTGACACTATTTAGATCAAAATTCTAAGAGAATCTGTACCAAAAAAGGTCCGTGCGACCGCTTATTAGAACGAGCTTATTGAGCTCGTTCCATGATAAGTTGCATAATATGGTTTTCTTGATAATATGCAGGTTTGGAATGAATGCAAGTCCTCAGAAAAAGTAGTCCTTCTTGACTATACTTTCGCGGAATTATAGTCCCAGGTCTAACATTTCTAGGAATAAATGTCCGCAGGACTACTATTTCTAGAAATGTTTAGGCCTATGACTATAATTCCGCGAAATTATAGACCAGAGGGACTACATTTCCCGAGGACTTTCCACACATGTACACGGCTCTGGTCGATTTATCAATAATATTCAAATGAATCACATATGGTGGCTTTGAAGCAATCTAACAATTTAATACAGGTTTTGGGTTTTTCTTAGAGTTGTTATAGAGCACTAGGTGACTTGGTACGGCATCAGTAATTTCTTGTTACATAATTTTGGGGGCTGATAAAAAATGACGGAGCTGAATATGGATCTTGGGCCAACTGGCCTCGAGCAGATGTAAAGCCTGATTGAGCATAACTGGGTTTCTCTGAGGTTTGTTATAAATCACTAGGTCATTTCTTGTTACAGAATTTGGGGGAGGTAGGGGAGGGGTGAGGGCTGATAAAAAAACAACGGAGCTGAATATGGATCTTGGGCCAACTGGCCTCGTGCAAATGTAAAGCCTTGTTGACCATAACTGTCCCGTATTTATGTGTGTAATTATCACTAAAAAACTAGAAGTAGATGGAACTATTTTGTTTAATATAACATATAATATCATACTTATTTGTCATGAAATGTTGAACAAAGAAATAAAATAAATAAGGAACAGAGAAAACGTACATAATAATAAACGTATTTTCAATAGTAAACGTATTTTCATATATTTTCTAAAGCTGAACGAATTAACAACATTGCACAAACAGCTTTTCATAATTATTAAAAATATAAATTCAAATTTAAAATCGCAGCAATCTGAAAATACTCTTGGTTTCCAAGAAGGAATATTTTGAATCAATGTTTTTTCAGGAGAGGGCACTGCATTACAGTTGCTGATGTGGAAGGAAATGTTTTCTGGAAGTAACTTTTAATTCAATTGTTTATTTATATATTGGTGATTACGATCACTTTCAGCATTGATGGTTATATCGTGCCCACGACATGGGCATGAAGTGAAGTTTAGCCAATCATTTATACCTATGTGCCCGCTTTAGGTTGTTTTTAGCTCAGGCTTTGGATACCAGGTCCTATTTTTCCAGAGAACAAAATTTGTTAACCACAACAAACAAGCACAACTTCAACCGCCCGAGGTTCCCAAAAGGAGTAATTCAGCAATTAATGTGGAAACTCGATAAAACAGTCCGTTTTTGTTTAGCAGTAAAACGTTACTAAAAGTCCGTTCTGTTTATGTGGTGTGGGTAAGAGCGTTTTGCGCGTGAATATTCATTCTAGTTCACGTGTACGTCTCTGTTTCGAGGTATCGGGCATTTCCGAATCGAAATTAAATACCTGCATAATATGCCGAGTCGCCGACCGTTTTGCGTGTACTCGGCATAGTGAGGTCACTAATAAATAAGCTCGCGGCTGGTACATTAAATGTCATGTCCATCACATGGAGTCAAATAGTTAATATATTAAATGAATGAATGAATGGAACTTTATTTTGCAGAATACGGAAAAACAGTTTCCATTAAAATACCAATAAGAATCAAAAAGGTGTACATTGCATGAAAATGACATAGCCAGGGAGAGACGCCCTGCCATTTCCATATATAGGCCTATATGAAGAGCAACCCGAAAGTGTGAGATGGATCCTTTGGTGTAGATTCCGTATAGTAGTAATGAGGGTCTAATCAAAAGTGCTCGATTTGAGCTTCAACGAAGGCTTTCGTGGTTGCTTCGTGGCTCCCTCCCCTTTTCATAGCAAAAGCCTGGCGATTAGAGTTTGTGAGTAGAAATGGCGGAAATAATTGCTTATTTGTTGCGTTAGTATGTTTTCGGAGGGTAGGGTGTGGTGGGTAGATCTGGTAGGTCAGGTTTAGATTCACAATAGTTATATAGTATCAGGGTCGAGAAGTGTTGGGCTAAACAGAACAAGAGTTCGTATACCATTATGTAGACCAGAGATATTAAAAAAAAAGTAACTCACTGTGCTGTTATTTCTTCAAATTATTTCCCGCCACAGGGGGTTAACGGGGCGTTGTAAAATAACGTAAAGAGGGTCCATATATGAGATGTTGGCTACATATCGTGACACCTTGCCGATTAAAGAATCCGTGTTGGGTTGATGGGTTGAGTATGACCCTGGTGGACGAAATGCGTGGATTCTGTGATTCGATATCAGTACTGATGTGGCATCTACAGGGGTCTGTCCGTTCAGATTTTGGTCTGTGTTGGTAGTCTGGCGTGTTGGTAGAGTTGGGGACAGGACGCTGTTTCCATGTGATGGTATAGCTTGTCAGATCCCATGAAAACGGCTCATTGAAATTGAAACAGAACGATCTGTACAGATGGAGTCATCCTTTGAATTGTAACGAGTGAAATCATAATGCCAGCGCTCTTTTTTTCAGCGGACCAGGGTCAATCCAAACAAATACACCCAATGCTATACTATCAGATGAAAATAGCGAACTGGTCCCCAATTCTGACAACACACCAGACTACCAACAGAGAGCAAAATCTTGAACCTGCAGACCCCTACAACTGCAACGTCAGTACTGATATCAGATCACCGAATCAACGCATATCGTCACGCCAGGGCAATACTTAACACAACGCCGACCCTGTTTTCATTTTGAGTCTTTCCAATACCAGTAAGGTGTTATGATACACAGTCAACATTTTATATAGACACTCTTTAAATTATTGTACAACGCTCCATTAACCCCTCGTAATAGGAATATATTTAAATAAATGAAAACACAGTGGATTAGTGTTTTTAATATCTCTGGTCTACGCAATGGCATACGAACTCTTGTTCAAGTTAACCCAGTGCTTTTCGACACTGATACTATATTAATATCGGAAATCTAAACCAGGACTGTTATTTGCGTGCTAATTCCTATTCTTTGTCCGTACCCTCAGCAGAATCTGGAAGATAAAAATGGCTATTACTGTTTACATAAATGACGTAAGTCAATACATTTCAAACCTACCAATACGCTAAATGAGTGGAACTCTACCCGACACACCAACTCGCCAGATCTACCCGCTACACCTACTCGCCGAAAACACACTGACGCAAAAGCAAGCAATTTTACCCATTATTTCTAACAGAAACATCTTCCCGGCTGGGCTTGTACTATAAATAGGAGTGGGGCACGATGCAACCATAAAAGCCTCCAATGAAGCTGGAACCGGTTTGGCCGTCATAATTAGCAACTTGCATATTACAGAGTTTTCGTTCTTTCCCCTTGGGGATTTGGAATTGGAAAGAGTTTCACACAAGAGGATGACCTAATCCCATCTGGACAGTTGCAATAAACGGGATTATTCAATGCGACATATAAGTGTTTTATTACCAGGAACAACATGGTCAATGGATAATAGAAACCTATTCTTACATATTCTATCGATCATTGAATGTTTTATGATGTTTGCCCAATAAATGTCACACAGATATTTGATATTTCGATATTTCTTACATTTCAAATATCGATATATTTCTCGCATTTCAGTGACATCCACGTGTTGAATAAAACCAATGATTCCAGTAAGGCTTGTAATTTTCTACTTTTTCTCTTAGTTTAGTTTATTTAACTTCTGTGTAGCCCAAATGAATGGGATTACACCTTCATAAAAACAATTAAGACAAATAAATCAAATACAGCATGGCCTTGGTGGTAAACATATTAGATCAACAAACAAAGAATACCGATAAACAATCATTCAGAGCTCTCTCTCTCTCTCTCTCTCTCTCTCTCTCTCTCTCTCTCTCTCTCTCTCTCTCAATGTCACTTCTTCTCTACTCGCACAAAAATCATGCTTTCTTCACACATCTTTGAAAACACACAAATGCTTTTTCAAAGAAACCTGCTT